>JAQPPZ010014035.1:0-74347 GCA_028583015.1 Wollemia nobilis
CACCGAGGTTTGACTTTTTGCCGGTCAAACCTGGCGTTTGTCCCACCCCGGAGCGAGCGTTGGTAATAATCTCTGGGTGAAACGAGTACTAATCTGTGCTCGTCTCTGGGTGAAACGAGTACAAATCTGCGCTCGTCTTTGGGTGAAACGAGTACAAATCCGCACTCGTCCCTGGGTGGAGCAAATAAGTAGCTGAGTGTCTAAAAGATGCCAAATTGATCCTTGACTTGTAAAACTACTGTGTGAGTGGTTAGAACCACTGTTTGACCTCTAGGGCTGCCCTGGGGGCTGTGTGTGTTAGTGCGATCAGTGCTTGTTGTCACATAATCGGATTAGTGCTGTTTTGGTGTCTACACTTATAAATAAGGATGTTTTGAAGAATATTTGACCCTAGGGGAATTCATCAAGGAAGGACTAACTACTAAGGAGAGAAAACATGCTATATATACTCGAATATGTATTTTTATGGATATTTCAAAACCTTTGCCATAATCTATTAAGATTAAATTTGAATCAATATAATGCGATTAAAAATAGATTATGAAAATATTATATTTCGTTGCCACAATTATTATGAGATTGGACACATGGGAAGAATTTGCAAAGTGAAAACTATGAAGAAAGAGAAAAAATTCTATCAATGAGATAAACTTCAAGACAAAGCAAGGAAATCATACAATAATAAAAGCTAGATCAGATCAAGGATATTGCACTCCAAAATAAGAGGTAAAGAAATCCTATTTGTAGTATCATTTGAAAAGTTTAGAAGGAATTAAAGGTGTAAAATAAGATGTGGAGAGAAATCCTAAAACAAATATGACAAAATAGGTCAAGTTTATTCTAATTAAATCATCTTCATTTTTCTTGAGTAGTATATAATCCTCTCCAGGTAATAAAAGTGAAAGGCATGAAGATGTTATCCCTTGCACTTTAAGGTTTCAAGAGTAGAATAATAAAGGAATGAGGATGGAGGAAACCCATAACAATTTTTTAGGGAAGAATAAGAAGGTAATTGCTAAACTAATTTAATAAAAAAAGGTAATTGTTATAGAAGAGTATCCTTGTACTTTAGGATTTCTAGGGAAACATAAGGAAGATTATGCTTTTGAGGTTATTCCTTTCACTTTAGATCCTTCAGAACAAGGTAAACCTAAAGATGATAAGTCTTAGTATGAGAAATGTGAGAATATTGAAGAGATTGATGAAGATGAATTTATTTCTAGGAATGAAAAAAAGAGAGAAAGACCCAATAAGAAAAAAAAAGAGAAAAAAAATCCAGAGGGCTATTGATATGGGAAAACAATAGCAAATATCACAAGTGCTAACAAGAAGTGGGGCTAAACCTGCAAATAGAAACAAAAAATAACAATGAAAATAATATTTTGGAATATTAGGGGAATGAATAAGAACCCTAAAAAAAGGTATTAAGAAATTGTGAGGTTGTTATAGATAATATATTTATAGATATAGAAGCTAGGCAATAAATATTTTAGCCATTTATGATATTCAATTTCATCTTGATAAAATTTAAATTTTGGAAGGCATATGATATAAAAGGAGTTGATTATGGAAACTTAGTAGGTTGAGGAAGATGGAGAATATCTTTGATAGAAAGGAAAAGTTGGGTATGCTTTAATTAACTTGTTAGAAATGTAATGAGAATAATGTAATGTTTTGTTTTTGTAATGTGAGTGGCCCCCAATAGAAGCCACACATAGCTTATTAAAAAAATATATCTAGACTACAAGATCTAACTAGTTAAGTAGTTATACCATAAAAATAATATTTTTAAATGTATGTTTAAGGAATCCACATTGGAAAATGGTTATTATTTTATTTTAAAAATTAAATGTGAAGATAGGATTATGTCACACATAGGTGTTTGATCAAAAATGGTATGCCCAAACTACTGCCTTATGGCCAAAACTTTAGATTTGGCCAAGTTAAAATTATTTTGGTAGGACAATTTATTTTGTCCATTTTTTGTTTGTAAAGGTAGGGTTATGTGACACTTGTTTAGTCAGATGTTTCTTTATGGATGGATCAAATAATGTTACAATTATTTAGTTAGAGGGTTTGCAACCTGACTAATATGTTCTAGCTAAAATAGTATGTCATAGACAAAAGTGGGCTAAATTTGAGATCCTACATACCCAAAATTATTCTTATTGAAATTTTATGAAGTGCTTTCTCAAATTCAAAATCAATGGTATTTAGGTTGCAAAAAGGGGTCCCTTTGAATCTCGTATCCAATTTGTTGATGACACTTTTCTTTTAGGTATTTCTAGAATTAGTTAGGACATGCAATTTAAATCAATATTATCAAGCTATGAGAAGATTTTTGGATTAGTAAACACAACAAAATTCATGAAGATTTTTATTAACACTATGCTTTATTTATAATGGATTATTATAGAAATTTTAGGGTTTAAAATTTGGAAAAATACCATCAACAGATCTAGTTGTTCCATTATTTGATAAAATAACTTAGGGCTTTAAGACCTAATTTTGAATAGAATGAAATCTTGATTGTTTTATTGGAAATATAAGTTTCTAATAATGACAATTGGAAATATTCAATTTATATATTGGAGTCTATCCCTACATATATGGCTCCTGTATAACATCCATATTTGACAAAATTTAAAGGGATTTTCTTTGGGAAGGATGGGAGGAAAATTTTAAGTTTTCTCTTTGCAAAAGTAATAAGGTTTGAACAAGAAACAATATTTGAGGGTCAAGCTTCTAAAATTGTAGATTTATGTATTTGGCATTAGAGATGAAACTTGGATGAAGACTATTGAATAGAAAAGGTTTACAATAATTTTTAAAAAATATTTTGGATGGTCACTTAAGGAGGGATAATTTATAAATATTTTAGCTTGATGCTTGGTAGAAGCCTTATACTCTTATTTCTAGTTCAAAATAATAATTATTGGATTGGGTTTCTCTAGATAATGAAGGTTCATAAGTAAAAAATTATATTGATGTAACATTTCCATATCTTGGTCTCGAGCCTTACTAGACTGAACACTTATCCCTTTCCTGGTGCTTTTAGTGGTGTAAAAGGTTCAAAATGATTGTGGCATGGTGATTATAGGGGTAGACTATGCGAAAAACTATGTGGCAACTTCCGAGGTAGACAACATAGAGTATTGTGGTGATCATAAAAGCTAGACAACCTACCTGGATTTGTGGCGGTTATCGATTCCACCATGTAAATTAAAAAAAAAAAATTATATCTTGGATACCTATTAACAATTTTTTTATTGGTATAGGGGTTTTGAAAGGGTCCCATAACCTTGTACATTATGGGATCAAAAAAGAGTAAACCACATAGAAAGGATGTAGGCACCTTAAGACCAAAAAGGAAGCCTTCTCTAGAAAGTAGAGATCATCTTAGATTCCCATGTAGGGATCGTAAAACACCTTAAAGAGCTAAAATAGAGATGGTATCTCCTATACCATAGAGGAGAAAGGCAAAAACAACCAAATACCCATGCAGGGGTGATAGATGCAATAAAAAAAAGATAATACCCACACAGGGGCAACAAAACCATAACACCAAATACCCACATAGGGGTGGCAAAAATTGAAGACAAACCTAAAAAGGAGGAAACCCATGCAAGAGGTGACAAGAAAATTACACTAAATTATTGTATGGCTCGTAGCATTATAGCCATTAGCCCCCACTAGGCTCTTGAATTCCTTCAAGATCTTGAATTGATCCTTATACCCATCCAAGAGGGTCTCTACTTGGGAGAGCAAGTAAAACATCATATTTTTCGCTCTCCTAAGGGCCTTCATAATTTTGTGAAGGTCCTAGAGGTGGCTTATGTAGACACCTAAATCATTTCATGCTTAGGGGAGCTACTTACATAGACACACTCATAACATCATAAGACATAATATTGGACTTTCCAAGCATCAATAGTGGTTCTCACCACTCATTTGGGGCCTTTTCAAGCCATTCAAGCTTGGCCACTCAAACCAAGAGCGACTAGATCCTAGCCGCTCAAGCCTAGAGCAGCCAAACCTTAGTCGTTGCATACGATAACGACTAGATCTTAGACAATGCAAATGATAGTGGCTAAGCCATAAGAAGCAGTTTGTTGATAAACAAACCTAATCACGAGTGAAAGTGGTAGTCTACATGCAATAAAGGTGAGCGGGAGTAACTTTGCATTCCTTTTCATGATCAGTTCACATAGGAGACTTGAGTTTGCATTTAGACTTAAGTTAACTGACCCCCAAACATTAAAAAAGGGACAAAAGCTTCTCATGCTAACGATCAGTTCGCATAGAAGACTCAAGTGTGTAGTTAGATTTTAGTTAGTTGGACTTCAAACATAGACAATGGAAAAAATATTCTCATGCTAACTTGCACTACGTATGAGAAATTCATTCCTAGAGCTTGGACATAAACCTAGGGTTTCACACTATAAAAGGTGCAAGCCTAAGAGCACCAAATCATAGGAGGGAGATCCTTCTTTTATCATATCAGAGAGAGAGACATCTTTTTGAGGAGAGCTTTCGAGACTTGGAGAGTTCTCTTTGAGATCATGTGTATGACAAAGCATTGACGGATTGAAGAGCATAAAACCTATTATTTCAACATCAGATACATGCTTTGACCCATAGCTTTGGGGCAAAGAGAGCAAGGTTTACTTTAGCGGCCATTGTCTTGGACAGTGGCCCGTAGGCTTAGCTTAGGTTTTAGACATAACTTCTTTTATTCTAT
Organism: Wollemia nobilis; assembly: GCA_028583015.1. Taxonomy (NCBI): domain Eukaryota; kingdom Viridiplantae; phylum Streptophyta; class Pinopsida; order Araucariales; family Araucariaceae; genus Wollemia; species Wollemia nobilis. Next base: position 4,742 of record JAQPPZ010014035.1, read on the forward strand.
TTATTTATGTTTTCATATCATTAGCATAGATTTACATGATTTCATGGTATAGTTTTACCATATTTTTGTTATATTATTTTATTACTAACAACCTCATCCGAGGAGGTAATATCGGACACCTAAATGTGTGTTGTTGTTTCATTGCTTGCAGGGCCACAAGTACATCGGATGAAGTTTGCAACATACAAGAGCAAAAGAGGATACCTCTAGGAAATAGACCTAGAGAAGGAGGCATCTGTAAGCCCTCATACATTTTCGTGTGCAAAATTGAGAAGCTTTTATAAGTGCACCACCTCTTCGTGAAAGGGGTACTCCTTGCCTATTTGTAATATTAGTATCGAAATGGGTATCCCTAAGAGGGACCGACATGTAACCGAGCTTCAATATCAATAAAGAGATTTGTCTTTGTTATTTCATGTTATATGCTTTTTCCTCTTGTATTTCCATTTCATATTTGGTATTTTAATAACATTGCAAGTAGGGTTAAAAGGGGAGCGGTGCATGCATTCCCGAGGTCGCTACAGATGGTGATCACGGTGGGACCACCACTAATTTTTCATTTTCTATTAGGATACTAACTTATTTTTGTTTGTAGGTCTAGCCGCTTTGAGCTAAAGTGGCCAAAAAATAGTCGCTCTGAGCTACAATGACTAATAGAGCTTAGCCGCTCTAAGCTACAACGACCAAGAACTAGCCACTCAGTTAGACAACGACTAGAACTGGAGTGCATCAGAGGTCAAAACACCGACTCTTTGAGCTGGATCAAAGGTTGGTATAGCTTATCTAATATTTTACAACTTTCTATCTACTTCTGTGTGTCTAAAATAGAGAACTTAAAGCACATTTATGTTTGGAAATTGAAGGAATAAAAGAAGAAATAATTAAGCATTTTGCATATCTTAGATCTTCTTTTAAATTTTCCACTAGGTGTTGCTAGGAACAATGAATTATGCTTAAAAATTTTGCCCTAGAATCCAATGTGCTAGAAATTGTATGTTGTTTACTTGGTTTGAGGCCCTACTAGAGGCCATAGTTGCACAAAATAAAGTGCACTCATACAAATCATAGTAGTTCATGCATCTTTCTGAATATTGAAATGTATTTTTGCACTTAGGCATATAGGAAATATTCATTGCTGCTTTATGATGCACTTTATGTTATGCAAGCTTAAAATGAACACCACACACACACGTCTCATTTAAACATTGGGGATTTGGATTTCATCACCAACATTCAATTCAGTCTAGTGACGTTGGAATTCATCTCCTTCCACTGGTTTACCCCCTAGAGCTTCCTATAAATAGATTGGGAAACTTAATTATAGTGACACTAAGTTACTTGTGTTCAAACTATCTCCCACTATTGGAACAATCATTGGTTCAGAGTGGAAGAGCTAGGTGAACCCTCCATTGGGTCTTCAATGGTGTACGCTAGCTTCTTTTGAGAAAATCATGTTTGGCATGAGTGTACTTGATTATCATTATGGATGAGTCTTCTCATTCTTAATCCAAGAACAAGAGCAAATAAATCAAAAGAACAACACATCAAAACACATCAAATAGTCTAGGGCACACTTAAATCGGTAATCAAGATAAATATTTGCTTGGTATTGTATGGTTATTCCTAAATTGCAACTCAAAAAATCAATTCATAAGACAACATGGTCAAGACAAGAAGTAAGAATCCTCGGTCTGATATCGAGGGAGAGACGAAAGCAACTCATACCCATAGGTGAAGTCGTAGTAACATTGAATGACCTACCCGTAAGACCGTGAGATGTAGATCCATGAGCCTAAGGGGTGATAATTCAACCCTTGGGGATCTCCTCGAGAAACCCCAAGTAAGGAACCACATCATGGAACAAAGTCACATAAGCAAAAAGAGGCTTCACAACCATCCTTATCAAGGAGACATGAGGAGACCTCAAGGGCCTCCTCTAAACACATAGAAACATCTCAAATACATGAGGAAGCTTCAAGGGCTTCCTCCTCACATGGACATAAAGAAGGTTCTAAAAATCATTCTTCACATAGGGATGACGAGACTGCTACATCTCCATCCACATGGAGAAAACATGTTACCAACAAGCCCTCTTCATCAAGAAGGCAAACAAGAATTGCAACACCTCAAGACTCATAAGAAACATATGAAACAAGTCTACCCACTGAAGGGAAGGAAACTAGAGCTACATCTAGTCATGGTAATAATATAGAAGAAACCCTTCAAACAAAAGGAAATATTCTTGTAGACTATGACCTCATAGGAGTAAATGGCACCCCACGGGACCAACCATGGAAAACAAGACAACTAGATAGGTTGGATCGGTTTCCTACATGACCAACTCAAATAACTAGAGCTACTAAGAACTCTGCATCTAGAAGCTCACAAACTATGACTTTGAAACACACCTCCTCGTCTAGGGGTACCTCAGAGCAATCCCGTAGTATGTGCATGGAGTACAATGAACAAGTCACATTAACTAGCAAGAGTACAGATACAACAAAAACCTCCTTGAGGAATCTACGATTCAAGACAACAAGAATAGAGTTAGATAAACACGAGTCTTCTTTAACTGTACAAACTAATCGAATGAGGTAGTTAAAAAATGCATTATGCAAAGAGCGAGAGCTAGTGGAAGCTCTTGAACAAGAGAAACAAAGATGAAGACTCTTGCGCCAACATGAGTAGTGCTTAAGAGAGCAAGCCGAGCGGTTAGCTCTTAATAATTTACCAACAAATGGTGGTGACCACCAAAGAACAAGACGCGTTGACTCACCTAAGGAGAGGTGCACTAGAAAAGATAGCCCATAATGAAATCCCCCACCAAATCATGAACGAAACCCAACTAATGGAGGAAGGGCAAACATGACAAACCAGGATCATAATCCTTGGTCCCCTCGTAGGAGGGAGGAAAATAGAACAAATCAAATGGATAGAGAGTTACCTCCATTGCCAATATGAGTAGGATTATAATAGGAGGAAATCCGTGCATCAAAGGCATTTCAATTGCTTGCTAAAAATATAAAAACCTTTGAGAAACAAGAGGCAATTGGGAACTCACCAACATTGAGCAAAATACACAACCAACCATTGTGCCCCTCAATCCCTAGCCCTCCATATCCTAAGCACTTTGAGATGCTTAGGTCAAAAATTTAAAGGTGAAGAGGATGCACAAGAGCATATCACCAATTTTATCAAAACCTATTTTCATCTTGAAGACAATGATGCCCTCATGCTAAGAACATTCATAAAGACATTTTCAGGTGCTGCCACTCAATGGTTCAACCAACTAACTAAGCATAGCATAACCAACTTTGAACAACTAGTAAACACATTCTTGAAGCATTTATCCTTTGGTGATAAGAAAAAATTAAACCTTTTAGACCTAGTCAACTTGAAATAGTATGATGACGAGCCAATAATGGATTATGGGAATAGATGGAGAAAAATCATGGCAAAATTATCATTCTTCATTCCCACAGAAGAGATCATTTGCATGTTCACCAAAAGTTATTCTAAACATATCTCCCTCTTGCTGCAAATTCAGTAGTATCCTTCATTTGAGGAAGCTTTGGCACATGACAAGATCATCGAGGAAATAAAATTATATGAGGGAACCATTAAGCTTTGAAACAAAAAGGAGTGGAACAAGAATGGTAAGAATGACAAGTATAAATAGAAGTAGGCCAACCCTGCTCCATTAAATCAAGTTGTTTGGTGATACCCAAGGATGGGGGTGAACAACAACCACAAAACTATCAAGCACATCCCCTACCAGCCAACTACGACCAAAAGAACAATCAGAGAAGAAACTGAGAACACAAGCTACCTCGTTATTTCATGCCTTTGACAGAATCAATGCAATCAATCTTTAATTAGTTGAGCGAGGCTAAGAGGATTAGATTTATTGATATACCTCTTATAGATCCTAGCCATCCTAAGCTAAAAGGATATAGGGAAGATCAATTTTGTCCTTATAACAGGATACCAGGGCATGAAAATGAAGCTTACATCGAGTTTAAGCATCAAGTGCAAAAAATGATTGAGGCAGGAGAACTCAAAGTTGACAACCCATTGGCTCCCGATAAAAGATATATGGGCATATACAGAAACCCATTGCCCAATCATGAGGTCCCTCGAGAGTAAGGGGTCCAAGTAAATCAGGTTCAAGCTAACATACCTACCCATGGATGCATTGGGATGGTTGAGATTGTTAACATAGAAACAAGGACTAGGTAGTATGGTCAATCGCAATCACCTGCAGCTCCCATGAATATCCCAACCACTCCTAGGCAAAGGTAAGACAACATTATAGGTACACCAACAAGACCTATGGTAACTATTTGAAGTAGACTGGAGCAAAACTTACAGATGACTCCAGCTAAGTTATCCATCTATGAACTCATACAATAGTCCCCAAAGCATAGGGAGACTCTAATGGATATTTTAAGAATGATTGAGCTCCAACCGCAAGATGCGAATGCATTCACTCACTTTGTGGGAAAAGTACAAGAATGCCAAGAACCTATAATCCGATTCTATGATCATGAGATTAAGATAGTTCTTGCTGCCTTACCAGACCCTTTGCTAAACATTGTAGTGGCATTCAATGACTTACCTTTCAAGAGGGTTTTGGTCGATACAAGTTCATTGATAAAAATCATTACAACAATTGCAATAGAGCACCTCAAAATACCCAAGTCTAATATCATTCCAGGAGCTTACACATTGAGAGTGTTGAGTGGTATTTTCACCGATTGTGAAAACACACTCTCCAATAGGATTTGGGTTCCAAATCCTCTTGCAAAGAAATTAGACAAGTAATTTCTCCAAGGTCTTGCTATGTTAGATTTGTGAGGAATATATCTCAAATAAAGATATTCAATTTAAATGCTTGGAACACCTTAGCGGTTGCAAGTAACTGTAAACAACGGGCAATGCTGGTTTATTTTATTGTGAAACTTTAATGATTGTTCGTTTAATCAGAATGAACTCAATGTGAATTGATATTAACGATGAAATATTCCATTTTCAGCTTCGACGGATTTTCAAGTGTTTATTTTAATGACTGTAAATTAAAAAAAATTAAACTTCTGGAAAAAAAGTGAAAAAGATAAAAAAAAAGTAAAAAAAATAAACTAAAATACATTCAGAGGACAATCCTATTTGACAAAACCAAATATGAGGTTTACGCATACAACCTAACCTATGAACATGCAAACCCACAATCCAGATAAGTAGTGTTGTTTCTAATCTTAACTATATTAATTTAGACATTCCATAACAACCAAAAAACTCATTAAACTCACCTATAACCTAAAGACCAAAAAAAAAACATTAAAAGCAGCAAAAAAAACTCCTCTGTCAAAATCAACCTCTATAAATAAAAAAACACAACAACAAAAGCCAACAAAACCAACAAAAAAAAACCCCAAAACCCCAAAGCCTACACCTAAAACCGCCAACGACCTGGCACTCATCTAAACTTACGACCCCCTAACCACACCAACAACAACTAGCTCAATGCTAATAAACCTCAAAAAAAAAGCACAAACCCTACCTTAACACAACACCCACACTAAAACCACAAACACAAAAAAAAACAAAACAACAAAAACACTCTACCACAAAAAAACACCGAACACAAACCACCCACACAAAAAAAACACGAACACAAACAACCTCCCCACAAAAAACATAACACAACAACAAAACAAAAAAAAAACACCAACAAAAAAAAAAACACCACAACAACCCACCAAAACACCCCCACACCACAACAAAAAGCCCCAAACAACCACAACAAAGCACCAAAACCAGCACTAACCAACCAAAACACAACAGAAAACCACACAAAAAACAAACAAGCAAAATACAAACCAACAACAAAACACCAATCCACACAAAACAACACCACTACAGAAGCAGGAAAAGTAACCATAAAAGCTAGAGATCAAAAGCTACCCTAGACAACACAAACAAAAACAAACCCTCTAGACAACAAGAAAAAACAAGACCCAAAGAAGTCACACACGAACCCATGCATAAAAACACAAACACCCCAACCAACAGAGGAGTAACCCTACCACACCAAACAACCCACGAAAAAAAACCATAGGAAAAGTCACTACATCCAACAACGTCTAGACAAGACACCCACCAGCAACAACCCCAAACCAAAGCCACACGACCTGGGAACTACCCACCAACAAACACCCCAACCAAAAAAGAAAAAAAAAAACGCCGATACACCCACCAACAAACCCCCAACCAAAAAAAAAAAAAACACCGACACCCACCCAAGACATACACCCCAACCAAAAGAAAAGAGACAACGAAAACCAACCACAAAAACCCTACCACACCCAATCAACAACGAGTTGCCCAACCTAAGCAGACCCTACCACTACCAACAACAAATTAAAACCCAAGGACAGCAAAACAACCCCACCCCCAACAAGCACCAAAAAAGGCTGCAGACCCCTCCCCAACCAACATAACAAACCCTAAACACACAAGAACAACAACAACAAGCAAACAAAAAAACCCCTAAAAACCAAACAAACACACAACAAACAAAAAAAACACACAACACAACCAACACCCACACACCCCACAAAAACAAACCAAACCAACCAACCAACAACCAACAAACAACAACCAACCAAACAACAAAAACAAAACAAAACACCACCAAAACCAAAAAAAAAACCCAACCAAACCAACAAACAAACAACCCCAAACAAAACCACCCCCTCCACCAACCAACAACAACCTGCAAACCAAGAACAAACAACCAAACCACCCAACCAAAAAAAACCCCCAAAAACCAAACAAAAAAAACAAACCACAACAAACCCCCCAACACCAAAGAAAACCGCACCACCCAAAAAAACCCCAACCCCACCCAACCCCCAACCCAAGCACACAACCCAAAACCACCCCAAACCAAAGCCACAACCCCACACCCACTAACAACACTAACAAACCCAAACAAAACAAGCACCCCAAAACAAAACCCAAAGACAAACCCCCCACAACCCACAAAAACACCCAAAACCAACAGCAAACCCCAGACACCCAGCAATAAACAAAACCCCACCCACCAAAACACCCCACAACCCAAACCCAACACACAACACCACCCCACCACCTCCTAGCAACAACCACAAACACACCAAAAACCCAACAACCAGAACCCCCCTAAACACACCAAACCCACACCAACCATCCAAACACAACCACTGCACCAAAGACAAACCACCCACCCCCACCCAACCCACACCCCCCAACAACCACAACCAACCACCCCCCCCCAAAAACACCAACCAAAACCACCCCAAAACCCAAACAACGACCACACCCAACCCACACCCCCCCAACCACCCCACCCACCAAAACCACACCCACCAACCACCAAAAGCAACCCAAAACACACCCCACCCACCCCCACCCCACCCCCCCCCCCCCCCCACCCGCCAACCAAACACCAACCACCCCCCAAAACACCCACCACCCACCACAACACCCCACGACCAAACCACCACCCCCCCAAAACCCCCCACCACAGCCCACCCCCACCACCACACAACACCCACAGACAACCCAACCCCACCCCCAACACCACCCCCACCACACCCCCAAACCACAAAACACCCAAAAACCCCCCACCCCCCAACCACCCAACCACCCACCCCCCCCACCCTGAACCCACCCCCAACACCCACCAACAAACCCAAACCAACAAAAAAAAACCAACAACCACCAAACACAACCCCCCCCACCAAACCACACCACACAAAAACCAACACACCAACCCAACCCAAACAAAACCAAACAAAAAAACACAACAACCACCCAACAACCCCCACAACCACCACAAAAAAACACAAACAAAAAAACAGAGCTTTTAATGATGCTTTATGTAATACTGTGGGAACGATAGTCCTACCCATCAAGGTGGGGCTCAATACCATCCCTATGATGTGTCATGTATTAGACGGAGCTATGCAGTACAACATCCTCTTAGGTCACCCTTGGATAAGGGCCATGAAGTGTGTACCTTCGATCTTGCACTAGTGTGTCAAGTATGTGCATGAGAACAAAGTCTATGTGGTTATGGCCAATGAAGAGCCTTTTAAATATGTCAATCAGGTGGACATTCTAGGAGAATTTGTAATTCCTTCTACTCACCTGTATGTGGCACCTTCATCCCTAACCACACAAGTGGATAACGAAGACAAAGGGGTAATAAAAGACCCATGCACATAAATACCTCTTGGTGTACTCAAAATCGTCAATGCTTCTAAAGTACCATCAACATCAAAACCAAAATATAATCAGAAGTTAAAGGTGCCCTTAGTTAAGAATGAAAGACCCAGAGAAGTTCCAAATGTAGCCATTGCTAAAATGCCAAGTCCTATGGAAGAGGAAGATCTTCAAGATGAAGATGAAGATAGTGATTATCACCCTACTTCACCAGTATCATCTATGGGGTCATCCACGTTGTATGCATCAATACACTTGGAAAGCACAGGAATAGGGGAGTACCTTGTGCAAAATATTACCTTTAAACCTATCATTGAGTCTGCCCAAGATGTAGGAAGGTCTAAGGGCTTGAGGCTACTTGTGGGAACAGTGGTTCCACTTGGAATCCCTCCCAACCAAACCAATTTTGTCTATGCCGGCCTGGACTACGCTCATAAGTCTTCAGATATAGAAGAGGATGGTGATAAATTATTCATGGTCAATGTTAATTACCTCTCTAACCTTGAGTTTTCTCTAAGTTACTTTGAGCATTACCACTAGCATGGCTATGGCATTGGCATATATGAGCAGGGGCGCAGGTCCTACGAGCCACTATATCATCTTCCCTCCGACAAATTTGGCTTAGGCAATTATAGCAGAGGTCAAGATGATTCTATTGCAACAACATTAGAAAAATTAAGCATAGTGTTAGGGGAAGACATTGATTTCATTCCTTATCACCCCCTAAGAATAGAAAATTTGAGCAACATACAAGTGGCCATGGTAAACATACCGCATCCAAAAACCTATCATCCAAACACCTCAATTGATTCCACCCCAATAGGGTACAACTCATGGGATGAGGAGAATGGATATGAAGCAAGTGATGATGAGGCACAACTTGGATTAGCCTATCAAGGGCCTCACTATTTACAAATATTCACATGGTCCATCCATGATGAGAGTGGATATACATCAGATGAAAGTGACTATGAATTAGAAGACTCAACAAAAAGAGCTTACTTAGGCCTAAGCCATCAACCCCTGACTTTGGGGCAAGATACAAATACAAATGGGTTCTTCATAAGTGATAAAGAATATGAAGATGAAACAAAGATGGCCTAATTGGGGCCAAGACATGAGCCCTTTGTCTTAGGGCCGCATACCAATTCTAATGATTTCTGGATAAGTGATGATGACTTTGAGGATGAGTCCAATATGGCTTATCTTGGACATCACCACTTGCGGTAAGTCAATGAGCTAGTAGAGAGAGGCGGAACTTCGTGCCATAAACTCTCATCTCTAATTTTTGGGGAGAATTTTTGACCTAGTTGCCATTCATCGGATGGTCAATCCCCCTCCACCTACATTTAGATAATAGTTAAAGCCCAATGATCCTATTTTCCACCCTGCTCATGGGGTAGATCCAGAAATTCCCATTCCTCCAGAACCTCATCACGAGTATGGAAGGGAAACCCCTAAGACAAGATAACACCCATGTGGTCCTGGAGATTTCATTCTATCCATCAACATGATCTCCATTGATTTGACCACTCCAATTCATAATCTAGTAGATCCTACCAAATCATTGCATCTTGATGTAGAGGCTATTGATTGGAATCGTGCTAGTTCGCCCATAGAGCTTGAAGACCTCTTCCCCAATGAAGAGATGTTACAATCATTCCATTTTGCATCAGGTTGTGTGTATAACGTCTTCCATGTTGGTTTGGAACCTGAGTCAGTAGGTCCTATGAATCCCACCGATGACATTCATTTGATACCCATGCCTCATCAGCTAGAGGATGGGTCACATATGGCTATAGAAGCGACTTTTGAGGTGGACATCAATGATGATCCTACCCAACCAAGGAAAATCAAGTTCAGAGAAAGTCTATCTCCAGAGAAACAAGCCATCCTAATTCCTCTCCTCAAGGAGAGGCCAAATATTTTTTCTTTTACTTACAAAGATATGCCAAGGATAGATCCAAAGTTAGTCATTCACAACCTTTCATTGGATCCCATGAAGAAGCCATCCAAGCAAAAGTTGAGGAAAATGTATCCAACCTTCGCTTTGATGGTGAAGAACGAATTGCAAAAACTATTGGATACAGTATTCATAGTTCCTATAGACTACCCTAAGTGGGTGTCGAACATGGTACCCATGGGGAAACTTGATGGAAGAGTTCGTATCTGCATGAATTTTAGGGATTTGAATAGGGCAACACCAAAGGATTAATTCCCATTGCCAAACATAGATTCTCTTGTAGATGCAACCACAGGCCATGAAATGCTCTCTTTAATGGATGGTTTTTCTAGATACAATAAGATCTAGATTAAGCCCAAAGATCAGCATAAAACTACTTTCATTACTCCATGGGGAACATTTTGTTACAAATTAATGCCATTCGATCTCAAAAATACTGGTGCTACATATCAGCGAGCCATGGCATACATATTCCATGACTATATGCATAAGATCTTGGAAGATTACAAGGATGAATTACTAACCAAGTCCCTGTTATGGCAAGAATATGTCAAAGTTCTTAGACAAGTCTTTGATCACCTCATAGAACACAATGTGTGATTGAATCCTAAGAAGTGCATATTTGGCATAAATTTTGGCAAGATTTTGGGATTCATCATATCCAAGAGAGGCATAGAAGTAGATCCTGCAAAGGTAAAGGTTATACTGGAAATGGCTTCCCCTACCAACATTAGGAAGGTAAGGAGCCTACAAGGCAAGATAGCATCCATCAAAAGATTCATCGCACAATTATCAAATAAATGCAGACCTATGAATTGGTTGCTATGTAAGGAAGTTACCTTTCATTGGGATGAAGAATGCCATCAAGCCTTTGTAGAGATCAAAACTTATCTGGTAATGCCGCAAATATTAGCTCCACCAAGGCCAGACATACTGTTTTTACTATATATATCGGCTACTAATTTTGCATTAGGCCATGTTAGCCCAAAAGAATGCACAAGACAAAGAGCAAGCCATATATTACATTAGTCGCACCTTGGTGAGTTATGAGCTAGGATATGCGTATGTCGAAAAGTTGTGTTTAGTAGTGGTCTTTGCAACTCAAAAGTTGTGACACTACATGTTGAGCCATATGACCTATGTCATATCAAAACAGAATCCTTTATAGTACATGATGAACAAGACATATCACAATACACGTACCGCAAAGTGGATCATGCTATTGACAAAATTTGATCTAGAGTTTGTAAGCCAAAATTCCATCAAGGGACAAGTCATAGCAGATCAATTAGCAGAGGTGCCTCTTTAGGATAACAAGCCTCTCACCATAGAATTGTCTGATGATGCGGTATTTGCATTATCAAATCTGCTAGAACTTGAAGAACCTAAGAAAGAAAGAGACATGTTATTATTCTTTTATTGTTCAAAGTGTGAGCAAGGAGGCGGAGTAGGGATTGTCTTTATCATACCATAGGGCGCTCCATTGCCCTTATCATTCAAACTAGACTTCCCATGCACAAACAACAATACAAAATATGAAGCATTGATCCTGGGACTCCAAACAGTCGTAGCAATGGGCATTAAAATATTGAATATCTTTGGTGACTCCTTGCTCATAGTAAACCAGGTCAAAGGACTATTCCAATGTAGGTGCCCACTCCTAAAAAATTACAAGGAACTTGTTGACACCTACCTAGCTCGACTAGAATGGTATGACATTGAGGTAATCCCTCATATGTAAAATAGATTTGTAGACACCATGGTCTCTTTGGGATCCTTAATCCCTAGAATTTGTCTACTAATTTTACAACCATTCATGTGAAAGTGCTTTCGCACTCAAAAATACACCATGAAGCTTTTGACAATCAAGAATCAGTCAACATGATCAACATCGAGCCAAATCAGGATTGGTCCTTCACAACCAGAGATTTATTACAAATAATCTCTTAGGGATATTTGATCTCCCAAGGACCTGTGGAGTGTGGTGCAACCATATACTATAGAGTTGTTCCTCAATCTGTTTTCACTACCTCAGAAATGCAGGAAGAGCAAGCTATATTTTCTATAGAAGTTGTGGCTTATCAGGATTGAATTTCCCAACTGCAGGACTTCCTAAAGCTTGGAATAGTACCTCAAGGTTTGTCGCATACTAAAAAGTAAATTTTCAAATAGAAAGCAAAAAGATATATATTTCTAGGATAAATTCTCTACAAACAAGGATATGATGGAGTATTACTTTGTTGTCTTGAGCCCTAGGAAGCATCTTAGGTAATTTCGCAAGCTCATGATGGAACATGTAGAGGCCCTTTCAGTGGCATGGCCATAATTAAGCACATCTTGAGAATGGGTTACTATTGGCCCACAATGGAAAAATACTACTACAAGTATATCAAGAAATGTAGTAAGTGCCAGCATCATGCGAATCTAACGCACTTACCATCATAAGCTTTGCAGCCCATCCAGGTAGCATGGCCATTCTTGCAATGGGGACTAGACTTGATTGGGAAGATCTCACACCCGTCCTCAGGCAAAAAGACATTCATCATAACGACCACATAATACTTCACTAAATGGATAGAAGCAATCCCATTAACATCAACAACTGGACCAAGGATTGCGGAGTTTATACTCCATAATATCATAAGCCATTTTGGGGTCCCTTCTCAGATAATATCTGATAATGTGCCATATTTCAAGAATAAAAAATGTGCATGCTTTAATGAAAAAATACCATTTTCAACACAATTTTTCAATACCTTATTATCCATAAGCAAACGGGCAAGCATAATCGTCAAACAAAAAAATAGTCTCCATTTTGAGGAAGACAGTGCAAGACAATCACAAGGATTGGCACATACAGTTGCATCTTGCACTATGGGCATACAGGAATAGTATACGAACGCCCACTAGGAAAACATCGTTTTCACTAGTATATGGCACCGAGGCCATCATGCCACTAGAGTTAGAAATTTTGACTCTACGTATAGCATTAAAGGACTTCATAGATGATGAAGTTGCGTGACAAGGCCACCTTGATCAATTGATGCTTCTTTATGAACGTCGAGTCAATGCTTTAGAGCATCTTCGCATTTACCAATATTGCCTTGCACAAGCTTACAATAGTAAAGTCCACTTAAGGGAATTCAAGGTTGGAGATCTAGTGCTCAAAGAAAACCGGCAAAATTCAAATCTTCCGTCGCATCTACGAGATAAGTTCACGGTAAACTAGATAGGTCCATACATGATTTCATAGAGAGTTGGGCCTAGAGCATATCGCCTTATATCATTGGATTGTGTTGAAGAGCTTGAACCTCTCAATATCATTCACTTAAAGGTATTTTACACATAAAACAAAAAAACATTCAAATATTTCATAAAAAACAAAAACATTCAAATATTTCATAAAATTCAAAAACATTCAAATATGTCAAAAACACAAAACAAAGCATAATAACATAAAATTTCAAAAATACAATCAAAGGCTCCAAGGGTAATTCATACCACTTGGTCAAAAATCAAATCAAAGGCTCCAAGGGTAACTCAAACCGCTTGGTCAAATCAAATCAAATCAAAGGCTCTAGGGGCAATTCAAGCCGCTTGGTCAAAATACAATCAAAGGCTCTAGGGGTAATTCAAGATGCTTGGTCAAAATATAATCAAAAGCTCCAAGGGTAATTCATACCACTTGGTCAAAAACAAAAAAAATCAAAGGCTCTAAGGGTAATTCATACCGCTTGGTCAAAAACAAAAAAAATCAAAGGCTCCAAGGGTAATTCATACCGCTTGGTCAAAATCAATTCAAAAAGGCTCCAAGGGTAATTCAAACCGCTTGGTCAAATCCCATCAAATGAAAAGCTCCAAGGGCAATTAAAACCACTTGGTCAAAATCAATAATAAAAGCCCCAAAGGTATAATAAGCCTTTTGGTCAAATTAATCAAAAATACAAAAAAAATTGCACTTCACATTTTGCATCCACATCATTGCATTGCATTTTCACATCCATTACAATTGTATATGTCATGAAAGCCTTAAAAGTGATACCATGGTTTGTCACACAAGTCATTCATATCCATACCTCCATCCACATCAGTGTGTAATTATGTTTTTCAACACAACCATTATTGTTGCTATACATAATATACTAAGGTTTTTCGGTTAATCAACCACACCTAGTGATCTTATCAACTTTTGAGGAAAACAACTTTGATTAGTAGAAGGTAAGGTCTAGCTATGATAATGCCTTGGATATTCAAGATATCGTCACTAATTGAAACACTAAAATTCTAGCTGGTACAAGGAAAAGATGAAAGCTGCAAAGTGGTCTATCTTACCTTAAGTGAAAAGGATCTTCCTTGCTTATCCCCCTATGCATCTGGTTTAAAGGTACTAAGAATTGGCAAAAGGACAAGCTTTACCCTATCCAAATCCCTTTCTTAAATCAAAATAAGGAAAATCCCAAAGCAAAGTACATATTCAAAAGGCCAAGCATACAGTCCAGATTTCAAAATCAATAATCTGATACATAAATAATAATTCAAAAAAAAAAAATCAAGCTCAAAAAAATAAATAAAAAATAAACAATGATTTTTATCACTACATATGAGCAAAATAAACAGTGATTATCATCACTACAAAAATCCCTACTCAAAGAAAAAATAAATCAAAATAAACAGTGATTTTCATCACTACATATGAGCAAAAGCCAAAAAGAAGGGAATAAAGCTTGAATCCTTGGAATTCTCAGCATTGTACAAGATTGGAAGGAGAAATCCTTACGCATGATGATATGTCTATTAGAATTGCTTCATGCATTTGTGTAGACCAATGTTTGAATGTGGATGAGCTAGCTTAGGTAATCAAATATTGCATAGTGGTATAGTCCAACTAAGTCTAGCATAAGGATGAGATGAACACTTGAGGATCCCTAATATTAGCAATGGGCTGAAAGAATCTTGCTTGACATCGAAGGAAATGCTTGAGTTCTACCTCAAAATATACAATCACTTGCACACACAGAGATCATGAAAAACCAAGTCCATGGTAAAAGCCTTACTTTTCAAAATTCTAAGTGGTCAGTAGACAACTGCTGATAGGGTAACTATAGTGTTTGAATCTCTGAAAAGCCACAAAAATTCTTACATAACAACAAATCATAACATCATTCACACCATCATATTCTTTATAAGATTCTATAAATTAGGGGGTATCAACATAGTAGGACAAATACCGCATATATATTAGAAATAGTATATAGACGACCACTGACTACTTTATATATTTTAATTTACAAAAACTTATTAAGAAAATACATTACACACCATTACATCTCATATATGAATACTTAATCAATTCTTATGATAAGAGTGATTATTTAAATTCATGATTATTTTTTTACTTTTTGTGGTATCACCCATTAAGATTGTCAATGTCATATGCATTCCGTATGTTTTAAGTGATTAGAGCATACAGGTTCATTTATACCATTCCACCACATAAGTTAGATGCATAAAATTAAAGCAAAGTTAAAACATGCATTTTAGCAATAACATCGCATCCACAAAAACAAGTCATTAAATCCATAAAGCACATCATAAAACACATAGGCAATATCCATTTACATACAAAATCATAAATTCATCATTCATCATCAAAATACATCGCATCATATCATCAAATCATATAAGTATCTACACATCCATCTAAGCATCTTCAAGTATCATCTATCATCTAACATATCCATCAAATCATCGTAATACCATCATCGCATCATATCATAAAATAAAATAATAACAAAAGCATGAGAAATAAACGATACACATAATACGGTATAATGCAAAGCTATCATAAAAGTATGTGTGTCAAGTCCATGGATATACAAAAATGCCCATGCTACAGTCATATAGGTCAGTCGACCTCAAAAATGGATCAAGAACCAAGTAGAGAATCAATCAAAGGTTAGGCCTGAGCCCCCTTCATAACCTCCTCCAGTGCCACCTCCCCCTATGGCGATGTTGCGATTCAAGTGATGCGAAATTATCGGTCTCTCTATCTAAGTCTAGGTCCTTTGGCTAGGATGGGCGAAAGACTATCTCGAGGTAGAGCATCCACTAACCTGTGAACCACCCACACCTGATAGATCCTTACGGACAATCCTGTACCTCCTAAGCTACATCTAAAGAAGGGTAACATGATCCACAAGTTCATGGATCCATGCCTCATGATCATCCAACAGAGACAGGAGATGTCCCACATCTACCCCTGAAATTGTTGCTGGAGCCTCCTATGGCATAGAAAGAGGAACAACAAACTGCATCCTGACATCACAACCTCTAATAGTAGCCTGTAAAGCCTGTATCTATGCTAAGAGCTACTCAATGGTAGAATCTCACCATTATCCTAGATCTTAGTGGCCTGAAGCTCAGCCTTGACCTCATGTATCTGTGCTCTCAAAGGAGAGTCTCTATCCTCAGGCTCTAACTACTCCTCCTTAGGAACATCAGGATCCTCTGCTGTCATATGCTTTGCTAGCTGGCCCCATACCTCGGTCCTAGATTGGACTCTGTGTCTTATTGAATCTTCGCCATAACCCCCACCATCATCCTTGCACCCTAGGTTACCGATGCCATGCCACATACGATCACCCCACCACTGAGTATAGGCCTCTGTAACTCCCCCAGCCACTGTAGGGTCAACAGCTGGGGCATCCTCCTTATCTAAGAGATCGATAATATATAATGGTGGTAGGTACTTATCTACTGTGAGGTTCCTATACAATAATGGTATCAAGGGCACATCCTACTGCAATCCATACTAACGAAGAACCTGAGTAGAAGAAATACTCTCGGATGGTAATCTTACTGCCAATGAGCCATCGCTTGCGCTGTGTCCTAGCAGTAAAACTAGCTGGATTATACCAAGTATGATACTCATAGTAAGGTAATCACATGACATCTTTGGCCAATAGTCTAGTGAAAGCATCAGTGTAATGGGATAGCTTCCCTATAAAAGTGTGACTCTTACGCTCCTCATGCTCCCGAGCCCATCTGGTGGCATAGCACTATGTCTAAGCATCAATAGTTGTGATCTCAACTAGGAGCCCCTTAGGGTGATCTACCACAATGTGCTCCCATCCCCAAATCTATAGAAGAAAATTGCATGTAATGTTGATGCGTCCCCATAGACGGATGTGGTACAACTCATCATAGCACTCAGCTAATAGTGATCTACCCCATACATAGATGATAGGATCCTCATTATCCAATAGGTCCTGCACCATCGCCATAAGGTTCCATAGGAATCTCAAACCTGAGTAGTCCGAGATAAGAACATTGTTGATCACCATCAACAATATGGTATGCCTCACCATGAAGACATCCTCCCCATGCTAGCGACTGATGGACTCTCCTAAAAACTTTGTGTCCTTAAGAGCATCCATAGAATGCTCTCTAAAAACTCGAGTGAAGACAACCACCTGATCATTAGTGGCCGAAGAGACAATGGCCACCCCATCGAATAGAATCCAAAAGATCCTATATACATCCTTTGACATAAAGGTCATCTCGTCGATCGAGAGGTGGAAGGTATTAGTTTGCGGGTCCCAGAAATGGGCCAAAGTCGTAAGGTGATCTTGATATGCCATGATATAAGGCAACCTGATGACATACTACAACCCGCGGGCTTTGAACCATGTCCAGTCTGTATCATTAAAGCTAGAAAGTAAGTCAAGCAGGAGCTTCGGGTCTCGAGCTCAAGCAGTAAGGATCTAAGAAAAATTAGAAGAAAGACAAAACATAACTACAGTGCATCTAAGGCATAATTCACAATAAACATGAAAACGGTGCAAAAGAGGATGGACTATTCTAAGTCTAAGAAAAAGAAGGATAATATTACACCTAATCAAGCAAATCAAAATTCAAAAATTCCAAAAAAAGTTCATAAAAATCAACAAAAATACAAAAAACAAGGCTAAGGGTTTAGTTGTTGTTGCCTACAACAGTCGAAACCTAGACGCTGGAGGTAGCAGTGGCCAAGACCCAACGGTTAAATTTTTGACTATTGGGATTCAATCTTAGCCACTCTAAGCGACAACAACTTAGAGTTGGTTGCTCTAAGTGACAACGACCAAGGGGCAACACAACAAACCCGTGAACCCTTGGCTAAAAAATAAAAAAAAATTGCAAAAATAACAAAATAACTCCAATAAAACAACATAGGGAGGGAAAACAAACAAAATGGAAAGAAAAATTTCCCACCCAAGCATCAAAACTAGGCTAAGTTCAAAATGCCCAAAATAGCGACAACAGGTGAATAACTAAAGAATTTCAAAAAAACCTAGGCTAAAGCCACTAGCAGAGAGAAAAATTTGGGACTAACCCACTGAAGCAAAGGGGAACCTAAGCCTAATTATGAATTTTGTTCATTGCCAACAGGTTTAGTGAGGTTTAGTTTGCCCATTACTTAGTGGGGTTCAATTTTACTTAGAGAATAAAAGAGAGCTAGGGTTTTGAAGAGAGAAATACCCGAGAAGCTTCGGCTCCTCCAATAGCTGATGTCTCACCCCATGAAGCCATGTCCTCGGCACTAGCAAGTTTCAAAGTTGCAATCATCATCGTCACACCAGAGCTCCCAAAACGAATCTTCAATAGTGAAGTGACAGGTCAAACCCTAGAAATGCAAATTTTTATATTTCCTTAATTATGCCTTGGCCATTGCTGATGTCAGTAGCTCGAACTTCTTGGTCGCTCAAGGTGACAACGACCACAGGCAGAAACTCCGAGGCCACTGGACCTGATAGCAGCCAGATCCACAAGTCAGAATAAGGGATTTTATCCTTGAGGGATCCCACAAAAATAATAAATAAACACACTTCGATGGTTTAGGATCATCAAAATGTTCAAAATAACAAAAAAATTACATTAAATCAGAATCTTAGGTAGGCCTCGTATCCAGTTACCTACTCTATCCACTCAATTATTGCAACGATTTGCACTCCATGTATTTCGGTGATATGAGTAGATAACCATAAGGCCACTTGGGGCAAAAACAACTCATTTTGGAATTACGATGTGCCACCCTTCAATCTCGAAGAAGACCAAGATGGTCGGATTGCTCCACGAGTATGAAAGGATCAATCTAATTTCCCTATGACATCAAAAATATTAAGTCAAAGTGATACAATATGAACATAAATAGAATCACTCATACTAACTCTCTAAGAAGGCTATTGATAGCCGGACCACTCCTCGGGATAAGGATGGACAATTATCATAAATAATTGGAATCACACTTGGATGAGGGATTGCCCATTAAAAGCAACAAATGCTAAAGGAACCAGATTAGTCATATTGGTCAAGCGACTTGTTGCTTCATTCATTATCATTTCTTCACCAATTCATTGTGTGAGGAAGTAGTTCAAAGCTTCAACTTAATCATAATCAAAATAAGCAAAAGATAACTCGATCATAACAAAATTGTGTTCATCCTACGAATCATTGAATACAACAATAACAAATTTCCCTTGTTTGCTAGGAACGTAAGCAGACATGACATATTCAATTGTAGCTCTCCTATCGGTCGAAATTGTTGTAGCAGCTAAAGCTACCCAATTGAGTTTGAGGAACGAGTGTAATTTAACATGCAAAAGCCACTGAGCTAAGTCTTCTAAATGTTAAGGAAATGATTCAAGGGATGCATGTCGTCTTGCATGATTGGGCCATCTGGCATTGATCAGACCATTGATCACTGTACACCCTACAAACAGACCAGTCTACATTTTTGGTCAGCATTGTGCTTTCCACATAGCGTGTCACAAAAAGGGGCATTTGTAGACACCTAAATCGTGTCATGCTTAGGGGATCTGCTCACATAGACACACTCATAAGATCATAAGATATAATCTTGGACTTTCCAAGCATCAAAAGTGGTTCTCACCACCCATTTGGGGCCTTTTCAAGCCATTCAAGCTTGGCCGCTCAAACCAAGAGTGACAAGATCCTAGCCACTCAAGCCTAGAGCATCAAGACCTTAGACGTTGCAGATGACAATGGCTAGATCTTAGCCACTGTAGATGATAGCAACTAAGCCATAAGAAGCAATTTGTTGACAAACAGGCCTAATCACAGGTGAAAGTGGCATTCTGCATGCAATAAAGGTGACCGGGAGTAACTTTGCATTCCTTTTCATGACTTGTTCACATAGGAGACTTGAGTTTGCATTTAGACTTAAGTTAACTAACCCCCAAGAATAAACAAAGGGAAAAAAGCTTCTCATGCTAACAACTAGTTCGCATAGAAGACTCAAGTGGGCAATTAGATTTTAGTTAACTGGCCTTCAAACATAGACAATGGACAAAAGCTTCTCATGCTAACTTGCACTACGCATGAGAAATTTATTCCTAGGGCTTGGAAATAAACCTAGGGTTTCACACTATAAAAGGTGCAAGCCTAAGAGCACCAAATAATAGGAGAGAGATCCTTCTTTTATCATATCAGAGAGAGATATCTTTTTGAGGAGAGCTTTTGAGACTTGGAGAGTTCTCTTTGAGATCATGTGTATGGTGAAGCACTGACGGATTGAAGAGCATAACACCTATTATTTCAACATCAGATACCGGCTTTGACCCATAGCTTTGGGGAAAAGAGAGCAAGGTTTACTTTAGCGGCCACTGTCTTGGACAATGGCCCACAGGCTTAGCTTAGGTTTTAGGCATAGCTTCTTTTATTCTGTTTCTTTATGTTTTCATATCATTAGCCTAGATTTACATGATTTCATGGCATAGTTTTACCCTATTTCCATTATATTCTTTGATTACTAACAACCTCATATGGGGAGGCAATCTCGTACACCTAAATATGTGTTGTTGTTTAATTTCTTGCAGGGCCATAGGTACATTGAACGAAGTTTGCAACATACGAGAGCAAAAGGGGATCCCTCTAGGAAACAAACCTGGAGAAGGAGGCATATGTAAGCCTCATACATTTTTGTGTGTGGAATCAAGAAGCTTTTATAAGCACACCACCTCTTCACGAAAGGGGTAATCCTTGCCTATTTGTAATATTATTATCGAAATGGGTATCCCTAAGAGGGACCGACATGTAACTGAACTTCAGTATCAATAAAGAGATCCGTCTTTGTTATTTCATGTTATATGTTTTTTCCTCTTGTCTTTCCATTTCATCTTCGATATTTTAATAACATTGCAAGTAGGGTTAAAAGTGGACCGATGCGTGCATTCCCAAGGTTGCTACAACTTATTTAAAAAATATTATGCCCACAAGAAACCCTTGAGGCCAAAAGGAGAGGTGGCTTGGTGGAGGTGCCCTCAAGAGGATGGCTCTTCTTGGAGGTAGTTTCTTACTTAACCTAAAATGATAGAGAGTCATCAAAACCTTCATTTTAAAAAATAATTAGAGCTTTGCACTTATCATTGGTGGATTTAACTTTGATGGAGTGTCTGGTGCCTAGAGTCCCCTCCATATCAGTGTTGAAGTCGAGTGCACAATTGGTTTTGGGGGACACTAACGTATCACCACTACCAGCTACACCATTATCTTTTATAGGTACCATCACTACCACACCAATAGCTCTCATTGTTTATTGATCTAGGATGTATCAGTATAATAGTAGGTGTAACCCTTAGTGTAGAGGAAGAGAAGACACACCATGCTTGATATTATAAACTGATCAAAGAATGTGGGGTTTATGTGAAAAGTCCCATGAATGAAAATGAAGAAAGGGGACCAAATAACCACATTATTTGCCACTCAAGAGATGATTGAATAAAACCCAAGGTGCTGACATGGAAAAATAGAGTG
This sequence comes from Wollemia nobilis, assembly GCA_028583015.1. Classification (NCBI taxonomy): domain Eukaryota; kingdom Viridiplantae; phylum Streptophyta; class Pinopsida; order Araucariales; family Araucariaceae; genus Wollemia; species Wollemia nobilis. The sequence continues at coordinate 26,787 of JAQPPZ010014035.1, forward strand.
TCCCCATCTCTTTATCATCACCTAGCTGATGTCGCTCCCCATGATCCCACAAACCTCTACAGTGATAGGAGTGACCTATCCAGACACATGGCTAACACCGAGGAAACTGTCATTCCGAATATTATATTTAATACAAGTAATCACCATGTAACATATCATCACCCACTGATCAACATAATTTTTATTGTTTGTAAGAGCCTCAATGATGGACATGTGAGAACTCTTATTAATGAACCTTCCCTTAGAGTGACTAGGCAAGGAGTGGAGAGGATGTAAAATAGTCCACATGGGATTCCTCCAAATAAACCACATAAGCTTATTGTTCATGAGCTTCATGAACCTCAAGATCATTGATGGTGTTGAGAGCTGAGGGAAAATCATGTTCCCACACAATGAGACCCTACTTAGAAATGCCCACATTGTCCAGGAGAATGACCGCATGGTTACCCTCACAATAAATGTAATTGAAAGTAATGCTCATGAAGGATTGCATGAGCCACTTGATATCAAAGATCATATTCATGATATTCCAAGAAATAGACTGATATCCTAAAAGAAAGCATTGGATGATTTTTTTGGAGTCGCCTTCAATTGCCATATTGGAGCACCACATACTATCAAGGAGGATAATACCTTGATAAAGAGCCCTGGATTCTATAAAATGACTAGACTGGTGTCCCAATTTTTTTCAAAGGCCAACACAATATTGTTTGGATGATATATGATAATTCCACTAGCTCCAATGGGTCTAGGATTATCTTTGGTAGCTCCATAAAAATTCAACTTGAGAAGGCCTTTGGGAAGAGGAGAACAAGAAATCTAATACTAATCCACCTTAGGATATTGGGATCAAATTTGACAAGTGGAGATCTTGAGAGAAGAAGCCAACAGTTCTTCATCATGAGATTCAACATCACTGTCACTAGCAGTGATAGAAAAATTCTTTATAGCAGCATGGCTGGCAAGCATGTGATGGGCATCATGAGAAGAGTCATTGAAAGCATAGGAATTGTGCTCTCACCACACCTCCCATAGGAAGTGGGGAATATAGAAACCAAAAAAATTTGCGATGATAACCTTTGAAGGGATTAGGCCACTAAACACACAAGTCATTGAGGAAAGTGGGTGGGATCCAAGCAATGCCAGCAAAGTAGAACAAAGATGATAGGATGGATTGGGATAAGGGGTAAGATAAAAAATTATGGTGGGTCGATTCACAATCCTGGAGGCATAGGTAAAAATGATTGGAGAAGGAAAAGCTTTGATGATGGAGGTTCGTGAGGGTAAGGATCTTATCATAGATAACTAGCTAGAATAAGAAACTCACTTTGGGTGTGAGATGCTTCTTCTAGATGAGTGAGGAAAACCAAGGGGGGACTGATATTCAGTGAGAGAGTAGGCAAACTTGACAGTGAATAGACCAGAGGAAGTAGGAGCCCACAAGATAATATCCTAAGAGGAAATATGAGGAATGACATAGAGATGCAAAAAATTGGACATAATAGAAGCATCACGATACTGATAATTAGATAGATCATCCATAGGGAACGCTTTCCAAGAATTACTGTTACTTTAAATAAATGGAACACCTTGGATCTAAAAAGGACGTCTGTAATAGGTTTCAAGCAGATGAAATTTGCATGATCCTTTAGGGGTTGGTATCCAATCCAAAGGTCTTTTTAGAATCTAATTTTAGCACCATTACCCAATTTATAGCATATGCCTTTCCTGAGAATCTCCTTAGACTTGAGGATGGAATTCCAATCTTCTAAACCAAAAATATGAAAAGGGTCCTCCAAGAAATTGCTATCGTGCCACTAATATTTTGCTTTCATGATGGAGACCCACAAGGAATTCTTGCTGGTAAGGACTCTCCATATTTTCTTGGCTATGAGAGCCATGTTCATATTGGGAAACTTTTGGAGCCCAATTCCTCCATGATACTTTTGAGAGCAGACCTAATCCTAAGCGACCAGGTGAATATGATGCTTTAGTTCTGACCTAGACCACAAGAAATTTCTTTGAAGTTGCTCAATTTTATTGTAAACTTCCACTAAAATATGAAATATGGAGAGGAAAAAATAGGTATACTTTGGAGGGTGGCTTTAACAAGAGTGGCCTTACTAGCTTGGCTTAGAAGGATTCCTTTCCAACTGGCCAATTTTTCTAAATATGGTCAATGACAGAATTCCATAGAGACTTTTTTGAGGGGCCAATGAAAAGAGGGAAACCTAAATAAGTGGTTGGGAGCTCAGTGATGGTACAATATAGGATGGCAACAATCCACACTTTACATCTAGTAGAAGTATTAATGAAATAAATCTTACTTTTTCTAAAATTGAATTTTTTTAAACCTTCCTTAGAGAAATATTTCTTGATTAGGGGTAATGATGTGGGATAGAATGATTTTGAGCCAGTTGGTAAGGGTTTTGGTAAGGATTTTGTAAAGGACATTATAGAGGCTGATAGGGAAAAAATAAATGAGAGTACAAGTTTTGTTAACCTTAGGAATGAGGGCCAGAAAGGTGGAGTTGACATATCTAGGAATATTTTTTCTCTGATGCATATATTGGATTGCAAAAAAACATCCTCACCCACATATCCTAGAACCTTTGGAATAAAATAGGAGGGAATCCATCAGGACCAAGGGCTTTCCCACCTTGCATAGATAAGGCAACATAGCAAATTTATTCAAATGAAAGTAGATTGATCAACCTTTGATTTTGGTCTATTATAATGAGCCTAGGGATGTTCTGGAGGAGGGTCTCATAAGTTTAGAAATAACAGCTTGGGCTAGGGCCAAGTAAAGATTCAAAAAAATTGATAGCTTTAGTTCTGATATCTGAGATAACAGTAGTAAGTTTCCCATCCTGCTGGATGAGCTTCTTTATTTTAATGGATCCTATGTGTCTGATGGTAGTGGCATGAAACAAATTAGTTTTAAAGTCACCTTCCTTGAGCAAGGAGACCCATGATTTTTATCTCCAAAAAGTTTCCCCACTTTTGAGAATATTTTGAAACTCGATTAGAAGGACCATTTTAGTATCCTAAAGGGTGGGTTCCAGATTATCCTATTGCAGAGAGTTCTATTATGGAAAGTTGGGACTTAATCTATTGTTTTTTGTGGAATATATTTTTGAAAACCTCTCTATTCCATTTTTCAACTTGATCTTGACATAATGGAGTTTATTGCTTACATGGTCAGTTGGATATCTAGAGAACTTGCGAGACCACCATAGGGACAATAGAGATTTAAGTTGGGGATATTGTATCCACATAAATTCAAATATGAACGATGTATTAAAGGGGAAAAATTGAGAGGAGGTGTCCAAGAGTAGAGGATTGTGATCAAAACCAATCTTGGATAATGATCATAGAGTAGCATCACCAAACTTAGGGATAACATTGGTCAAAATGAGAAATTGATCAAGGTGAATCTGAATGAGTTGGTCCCTCTTTCTATGATTTCTCCACATAAATCTTGGTCACTTGAGGTTAATATCCATGAGCTCGTTGTCATCCAAAAAATCTAAGAAGTGTTGGAATATTATTCTGACCATGTGGCATTTCCAAGTCAGCAAAAAAGAAGCAAAACAAATATGTCCTCTATTTTGTAATTGTAGGATAAAAAAATATGTAACTGTAGGAAGTTTTCAGTTTGTAATAGCTATAGACTTTTAGTCTTCTTGTAACAGCTTTAGAATATTTGTATTAGGGTAGAATAGTGTAAAAATATATTACTGTAACATTTTCTAAGCAGGAGGAGTTGAATGGAATAGTGAAAAACAAAAAATGAAGCTCTAGTCTTGATATTTTCTGTGTAGTCATGTTTCTGGAAAAAGTGGTTAGCAACCTACTTTGAGAGGATATAACTTTTAATTTACAAATCATTGTCTGTTTATTTTTGGAAAGTTTATTGAAATTACTTCTCTCTAAGTTGTATAAATTTCACATGATTATGATAAGTGGAAGGCCTTCACTTGTCTTCCAAAATCTGCTTCTGCTTCATTTTTACTGTGTTTTCCAGTTTTGGAATCTGCTTCTTTTTTTTTATCTGTGTTTTATGTTATAATATTCATTTGGTATCAGAGCTTGATAGATTGAGTTGTTGGGTTTGAAGGTTATGGGTTGTTCTTGAAGTTTTAATTTAAATTTTCTTGGAGATTTTAGTTTGTTGTTGCAGATTGTTGTAATGGCAAGCAACTCAAACTCACTTTCACTTCCAGAGTTTTATGGATTAAACTATGAATATTGGAGCATCAAAATGAGGATTTTTAATTAATTTGTTAAAAGAAAAACATTTGTGAAGCATTATTGATGAATGTTACACAGAACCATCAGATTGAAATGTGTTAACACCAAATGCAACTAAAGATATGAGGGAGAAATAGAGCAAGAATTATCTTGCTTTGTACCATTTGAAATCTGATTTTTTTGAGAGCATTTTTCTAAGGATTGCAAATTGTGTTTCTGCACAAGAGGCTTGGAAAGCCTTGAAAGAAAACTATCAAGAAAATGATAAAGTGAAAGAGGTCAAGCTTCATACCTTGAGAAGAGAATTTGAGAATCTCTGGCAGCAAGATAATGAAGATGTAGGAGACTATTGTGTGAGAGTAAAGGCAGTGGTAAATAAAATATCCACTCTTGGTGAAAATGTGGAGAAACCAATTGTAATTAAGAAAGTTCTCAAAAATTTGATAGAGAAATGGGATAATGCTTCCCTTGTGCTTGAAGAATCCAAGGATTTTTCCACCATGGACCTTGACCAATTAATTGGTACTCTTACATCTCATGAAGAAAGAATTCATAAGAGATAAGAAAATAAAAAGCAAGCCAGTTCTAGTGAAGAACAAGCATTTTATATCAAAGGAAATGATGCACATGGAAGAGGACAAGGAAGAGGCTCTAGAGGAAGAGGAAAAAATAGAAGAGGAGGAAGAAGAGGCTCCTTTGGTAGAGGAAGAGGCAGAGATCAGAATTTTGAAGGTGATCATCAAGCCCATGCTTCAAGAGGAGGATCAAATGCAAGAGGAAGAGGTAGAGGTAGAGACATGAGAAATGTTCAATGTTATCATTGTAACAAATATGGCTATTTTGAGAAGGATTGTAGAAACAATCCTCTAATAGATCAACAAATTATGGAGAGGAAGACTTCTTTGAAGATGAGACATTGTTCTACTCAAATGAAGATGGAGTGCTCTATGAAGAGCAACAATTTCTCTCCTATGATAGACCAAAAATTTTCACCAATGAGACATGGATCCTTGATAGTGGATGCACAAAACACATGACTGGAAATAAGGAGTTGTTTTCTTCTCTTGACCATTCTTATCATTCAAGTATCAAGCTTGGATATGAGAAGAGCTTGGAGGTGGTTGCAAAAGGGGACATGGAGGTTCCTACAAAAAGAGGTAAATTGAAGGTAAAAGATATGTATTATGCACCTGATTTGAAGTATTCTTTTATGAGCATTGGGTAAATGCTAGAAAAATATTACAAATTGGTTTTTGAGGATAAAATATGCAAGATTTATGATAATAATAGAAGGCTGATCACAAAAGTGTAGATGACTAAGAACAAATTGTTTCCATTGAGGTTTGTTGAGCAAGGGGGAGAACTTGCTTGTGTGGGTATTGAAGATAAAAGGAGGCTATGGAATTTGAGATTTGGATATTTGAATTTTCATAATTTGAGGATGCTTTCACCACTTGCATATGGTTTGCCAAAAGTAGAAGACACCAAGGAGATTTGTGAGGGGTGTGCTCTTGGTAAACAAACAAGGGGGCTATTTCCCAAAGGTGAAGCATGGAGGGCCCAATATCCACTTCAGCTAGTTCATAGTGACATTTGTGGACCAATACCAACTCAAAGTATTGGTAAATCTTCCTATTTTATCACTTTCATTGATGATTTTTCAAGATATTGTTGGGTTTATTTTCTTAAGCATAAATATAAGGCTTTTGTTTGCTTCAAAGATTTTAAAGCACTTGTTGAGAATGAAATTGGGCATACCATCAAATGTTTTAGGAGTGATAGAGGAGGTGAATTTTGTTCTAATGAATTTGAAGAGTTTTGTAGGGAGTTTGGCATCAAGAGGTAAAAGACTAGCCCCTACACACCTCAAAAAAATGGGGTGGTTGAAAGAAATAATAGGACTTTGGTGGAGATGACAAGATGTATGATGAAAACTAAAGGTTTGAGTTCATTTTATTGGACTGAAGTAACTAGGACTGCTAATTTTATTCTTAATAGAAGTTCTACTAGGAGTCTAGAGCATAGTACTCCTTATGAATGTTGGTTTGGAAAGAAGCCAAATGTACATCACTTTAGAGTTTTGGGAGTGTTGCTTTTGTGCATGTGAATGATGAGAAGAGAAAAAATCTTGATGCTAAGAGTGATAAGATGATTTTCATTGGTTATAGTGAGCAATATAAGGGCTATCGATTCTTTAATCCTCATTCTAGAAAAATTGTTGTATCTAGATATGTAATTTTTGATGAAGGGAGAAATTGGAAGTCTCAAAAATTGTATGTTGATGATGATGTGTTTGAAGAGATTGTTCCAAGTAGCCAAGAAAGTGTTCAGACCAACCATGTTTCTACTAATAATTCTTTGTACAAAAGCACTTATTTTGGATCACCATCTCACATGGTATCCACAAGTTCATCTTCAAGTCCAAGAGCAAGCCAAGAAGAAGTTCCTACAAGATTTTCCGCACCTCCATCACCAGCTACAAATGTGAAGGGAAATATATTGTTGAAGGATCATCCACCATCTCAAATCATTGACACCAACTTCAATAGAAGATTGAAAAGAGGCCAACATCAAGAAATGAACCAAGTCTTGCAAAGGCTTGAGAATTTGTACTTGTATGGAGATGAAGACAATGGAGACCCCAAAGGTGATATTGTTAATTATGCTCTTGTTTCAAAAGTTGTTGATTTTGAACCTTCTTGTTATAAACATGCTGCTTCTAACAAGTTGTGGATTAAGGCAATGAATGAAGAAATGCATTCTATTGAAAAGAATGACACTTGGGAATTGCGTGAACTACCAAGAGATAGAAAATATGTTGGCTACAAATGGGTCTACAATATAAAAAGGCACAGTGATGGTTCCATTGAGAGATACATGGCTATATTGGTTGCCAAAGGATTTACACAAAAGTTTGGCATAAACTATGAGGAGAATTTTGCTCCCGTAGCAAGGTAAGAGATAGTGAGAATGGTGCTCTCTTTGGCTGCTCACAAAGGCTGGAGAGTGCACCACATGGATGTAAAAAGTGCTTTCCTCAATGGGTATCTTGATGAAGAGGTGTATATGACACAACCTCATGGTTTTCAGGTCCATGGCAAAGAAGATCAGGTCTATATATTGAAGAAGGCTTTGTATGGGTTGAAGTAAGCTCCAAGAGCTTGGTACTATTGAGTGTTAATTTCATCCAATTATGAAATCATACTCTCCCTTAGGATTTGTTTCCAAAATCCCCTCTTGCAAAGAAGTTAAATAAAACAACTTCTGTAAGGTCTCCGCTATATTAGCATTTGCATATGTGTATTAGTAATCTCAAATAAAGATGTATGAATTTAATGCTTGGAACGCCTTAGTGATTGCAAGTAACTGTAAACAAGGGGTAATGTTGGTTTATTTTACCATGCTACTTTAATGAATGTTCATTGAACCAAAATAAAGTAAATGTGAGTTGGCCCTCATATGACCATGATGTAGTGCCTTAATTCCTTTTATCTTGAGGATTTTAAGGTAGATTTTATCTTCTCTTATTAAGTGGATTTTAATCAAGTTTTATCTTGCATTAAATCCTACTTTTAAACCGGTAAATGAAGATTAAATCTATCTATGAATGTAAATACGAAATGATGAATAGGCTCCTTGAATATGGCTTCTTATCATGAAGATAAAGATAGCTTTCAATGTGATTAATAAACTATCCCTCTTTGGTGAAATTGATTTTCACAAAGAGATAATAATTTATGGCCTTAAAATAAGGGCTTTAAAATGTCACTTCAACTTATCCCTCTTAAATGAAATCAAATTTTCATAAAGATGAATAATTTAGTGCTTTGAAATAATGACCTTCAATGTAGTGCACAAATTACCCCTCTTTCATAAAATCAGAATTTTTATTAAGAGAAGGCAATTTTAGGCTCCAAAAATGGTAATTTGTGGAATGCCATAAACATAACCCCTTCAATGAAATTGAAATTTTCATGAAGGAAATGTCATCATAGGCTCATGAATGAAATATAAAACTGAAAAAATTAAATTTGACCTCAAAATGAAAATTTTGCAATTTCGAAATTTAAAAATCTGCAATAAAACAACAACTTCGGATAATTTTTAAAAATACGAAATGACTCTGAAGAAAAAATGTCTAAGTGCAAAATGGGAGTATAAAGTATATTTTACGCATCCATTCAATTATTTTTGGATTTTGAATTTTTTTTAATTTTTATTTTAATGTCCAAAAATTAAAAAAAATTCTGAAAAATTAAAGTTTGAAAACTAAAAAATAAAAATAAAAATCTGAAACAAAATCTGAAAAATATGACAGAAAACTAAAACGTAAATATGTAAAATATCGTCAGTGTTTTGCCATCCAATTCCTGCAAAACCAAAGATATGAGAAAATCTTGCATGCAACCTAGTTTACCAAATCTGCATTAGCACAACTCTAAATAATCTAGGTGCAAGCTTCTAAGGGAGAAAAAGAATACATTTCATACATTAAACCTTCGTTGGTGCAACCATTAAAAAAAATAATGCATTCAACACCTTCTATAAGCCTAAACATGAAAAGGGAAAAATTGACAGTAATAACATGCATGCAAAATAAAACTCCTCATTTCTTGCACATTAAATGCAAATTTCTGACTTCTTTTGCATTAAAAACATCTGATTTTACAATCTAGCAGCATGTGGCCTCCTCAAAGGTCCAACCCCTTCTCCATGTTTCCATGACGTATTTGAAGTTTTTTCGAAATGCACCTCTTCGTCTTCATTTTCAGAGGCCTTTATGTTTTCGAAACAACCTTCCATTTCCTCTTCCATATGGCTATTCGTTTCTTCTTCATTCGAACTTCGTTTCTTTGTTTTAATAAGTTTCATATAACTCCTATTTCATTTTTTATTTTTAGCTTCCCTTGGTTTCATCAAATGAAACGCCTTCAACTATTGCTTTTATAACGCTCTCAATGAGCATCATCCATAAATTACATATGGCATAAATTACATATTTTATTTTTATGATGCACCTTTACCATTGTTGAAATAGCGGAACCTCTACTGTTGATGTATTCTCTGGTGAAACAATATTGCTAATATACACTTTGTTCTACATGATAAATAGCCCATATACAATACCATACCCGGGGTTTTCATCAAACATAAAGTCTTCGTCTATACTGCCTTCGATTCAAAAACCTTCCGACCTCTTTGCACTATCACCGTTGCCTTGTTGGGAGTATCTTCATTTTACACCACTCTCTAACGGCAACCACATCATAATTTAATCCACGTTTCTATCTTAAGCATCCATGTTGGCCTCTCGACCATTGTTGAAATGTCGTGTTGATCTCTTCGAACGAATACCCAGTCCATGTATATTTTTCTCTAACGAACAACTTTCTATTTTGCTGCCAAACTCATTCGTAGTCTCAGGAATTCTTATCGGTGGCTTCGGTTATTTATTTGGTGGGGTTTAAACCACTCATCTTGTTGTACGACCTTTATGTCATGCTCGTCCATTTCTAACTGCATCGAGAACGATGCCATCGAAGCCATTTACCATGAAATTTTTGTTTCGATGTCGTGCTTGCTTATCATTTTTATCGAGTGGGGAAACCCCACTATCAAGACTTTATCCGCATCTAGGCATACCGTTTGTCCACAACAACTCCTCATTGCCTTCTGCACGACCATCGACATCGAACCCCAACAATGACGTCTGTCGATTCCATCTTCGTCGTTGTCAGCATTGCATCCACCGGTGTCAAATCGCTGCTTCATCGATGAATACATCATTATCCTATCTGTCAACCCCACTACATGTTAGTTTACCATGTCTACGCCATTTACCAACCGCTAGTCTTATCTCCACATCATCGAAGTGGGGGCTTCGTCGCTTAAGTCACCCAACATGCCATCTGAACCTACCACATAACAAAAACCCAATTATTAGCTCCATAACATGGTAATGCCGCCACCATAATCGAAAAATAAAAGGACAAAACTACGTTTACTTTATATAAGTAAATGGAAGCTTATTTTATTTTTTATTTTTTTATTTTTTTTTAATATATATTATTATATATAAGAAATATATAATAATATATATACTTTTTATTATAATATTATTTTTTGATCTCTATTTTTACTTTGAATTTGTTTTTGTATAATTATTATTAGTATATCAAATATACTAATAATAATATTTATTATTATTACTCTTTTCATTTTTATTGGAACCAACAATTAAATTAAAAAAAATAAAAAACTTTTTATTTTTATTATTATTTCAAACTTACAAACAAAGAAAACCTCAACTAACAATAAAATTGTAAAACGACGACCACAAGAGATAACGATAAAAACTCGTCAACAATAATAGAAAATTGTCGATAACAACAACAAAATGCCGACAACAAAATATCATCAGCAAGAAAAAGTCCTCGAAAATAAAATATCGTCGACAACAACGACAAAATGCCGACAATAAAATATCCTCAACAACAAAATATTGTCAAAAAGAAAAGGTCATCGACAATAAAAAATCATCGACAACAAAATATGGCTAATAAGAATTGACGATAACTACAAATTCACAACACGAAAAAATATTAGACACTCAAAACAAAATGCAAATACCCAAAATAAAAAATTTAAAGGTGGGTCCCCAAATTTAGGGCTAGTTGTGGAGCAACCACAAAAAATGTTGACTCTACTGTAAAACGCTCTTGAACGTTTCGGTAAGAACCCAACCTGAACACGCATAAAACCCATAAATTAAAATTACATGGATTAGCAAGTATCCAGAGAATAAAAAATAGATCAAGAAGGCATGAACCATCACAATTATTCAACATCAACTCAGTGTGTGCAAAGTGATTAATTCCTGATCGTCTGAAACCATTCAACCTTCCATCATCGGTTTCACATGGATGTTTGTGTCTTTATGATTAATGCATATGATATGTTATGGATGATTCATGCAGGATTGGATGTATTGTCATGATGCTATAATATGAGCGGCATGTTTTGCAAAGACTCAAACGTTCTAGTACCATAAAAAAATGCACTAAAACTGTCTAACCCTCTTAGGACCAAATGTGTGTGCAGTAAATTCATTTACCAGATCAAGAGCTCAATTTTGAATCGCTACCATCCAGAACTTGTGTGTGTGCAAGTGGACTCAGAGCTTTGGGGAATCGGATTCTCAACCTAAGTATGATGAGAATTTGACCCTATCCTTACTACTCTGATCCTTGAGTTAATTACCTTATTTTGACCAAAATGGTTAAACCTGTTATGGACGAAACCGCAAGGCTAGCCTATCCATTTGAGTGGTCAGAGACCTCATTTTTAATGAGACATGTCATCATGAATGAGCATAATCCACTGCTAGTCAAGCATCTATAGCCCTGGTGGAGGTTAACCCCATAGCCCATGATTTTGTTTTTTATTTCTTGAATCTTGGGGATGACTACCCATCATTCTGAGGGGACATGTAGTACAATCCTTACAACCCAATAGTCAATGGTGTGATGAAAGTAGAATCAGAGCTTTGGGGAATTGGATTCTCAACCTAAGTATGATGAGAATTTGACTCCATCCTTACTACTCTTATTTTAGGCTTCAAGTATAGTGGAAGTGGTGAAAACCACTGTTTTATGGACTATGTTACATAATAGGACCGACAAGAATGACTCTTTTCGTCTCACATTTTCTTCCAAGGATGGTTTTGACCATTTTGCCCAAGATGTATTTAATATGTGCAAATCATGTTTGGTTCAAGATAGTTTCGACATCAGTTCCCAATATCAAGATCTTCTTAGTGTATATTGTGCAATGATCCTAAGAGAATTTGACATATTTTCGATGATTTTCTTTGAAATGTAGATGCAATTGAGATGCAATGTTTACGCAATAAGAAATGTACCATAAAACATGGATGGATGAGATGGAGCATGCAAAATATTTCACCCTAATTTGTAAAATTGATAACTTCACGCATCCCAACTTTTAGACGATATTCTTTAATGTGTTTGTGGTACTCGTGGAGCCTTTTGCAATACAATTTTGATGTTTCATATTCTCATCATATTAGTTCACATTTATGAGGACATGAGCTGACATATCACTCTAAAATACTAGAAAAAAACCAAAACTTGGAAGTGAATGAATACAAAACACACAAATCAAACTTGCAAACATCAAAACAAAGTCCAAATCCAAAACTGAACACGAAAACCAAAATCTATATACAAATGTACAATATGGTACAAAATGATTTAACGTTTGAAGCATCACTTTCTTGGATCCCAAACATGATTAGAGCATTTCAAAAGATCAATAATATGATACACATGCCCAATGTTGTAGGAACCCAACAAAAACAAGATTAATCCAAACGATGCAATAAACTTCAATTTGCCTCGCTCACCCCACCAATTAGATTTAGTTCGATTAGTACTCTCATAGGTGGGATTCAAATCATCAAATTGATTAGACAATACTTGATATTCAATTTTATCTTGTCTATTCTTTAAAATGTCAATTTCACAACTCAATTCTGAATTTAGAACTAGGCTTTCATTTTTTAATATAAAATCTTGCAAATAAGAGCCTATTTCTAAAAATTTCAAAGCCGATTCATTATTCATGTTTTTAGGCCAATCAAATTGATGCAAAAATTTACAAGCATCTAGGATATCTATTAAATGAGAATAATTATGAGTTTTTATCCTATATTCCATTATTAATTGTTGATGAATTTGATTTAGCAATTCAAGGGCATCAACTTCTTTTTCATTCATCAAAACTATATTATTAAAGGTGTAATTAGAAATTAAACCTTGTTCTTCATTCACCTTCAATGGTACTTCATCATACACATCATTCAAATTCAATAAATGGTCATACAAATTTTCACCTGAAGCTTGGATGCTTAGACAAAAAAGGTTAGATTTTACCTTTTGCACATTTTCATTTACCAAAGCTTGGTGAGGGTTTGAAATTCATTCTTTTACCTTATGGTCTTCCCTTCATTGATTACCTGTTCATAAAACATACCAAAATTTTACACCCAATTAAAAACATGTCCATCCTTTTCAACCCTCAAATCTTGTTGGTCAAAGTGCATGTCAAGTAACCCATATTCATAATCAATCATTTGAGTTGCTTCTAATAGATAAACCTCTTTGTCATTTGATTCCAATTCCTTGTTCACTATCCATGGCATCTCTTCATGTGAATCCTTAAAAGAATCATGCAAATTTGTATCCGAATTTTCAATGAATTTGTGTTCAACATGATCAAATTTTATAACTTCCTCAAATCTTGTGAATGTGAGATCTTCATATGAAGTAGAAGTTTCAACATCCTGCATACAAATTGGAATAGAAGTTTCATCTATAGGGGTGTGAGAAAATAATACATCTTCATATCTCCCCGAACCATTATGAAAATTATCATCCAAATTCATGATATGAAACTCTATGGTATTTGTGACATGATCTATTGATTCATCTATCAATTCTTTTTCTTCTTTGTCCTTGGTAGTAGGATCATTACCATCTTCCAAAATTTGATGAGATTCGAAAATTTGATGAGATTCCAATTCTTCTTCCAAAATATTCTCAAATTGTGCAGGAGTTGTAATATCTTCTTGTGAGAAAGCGATTATGTTATCCAGCATATCAATTAACACAAAGGGTTCGTTAGAAGGTTTAGTGAGCATATTCATCCAATTTCTTCCAAGAATCATAGAAATCATCTTCCAAAATCAAGTTGTAATGCTCAACCATTTCTTCAACATCTTCCAATTCATTAACTTGTTTCTTATCAAATTCATCTTCACCTTCCTTAGATGGTTCAATTATTTCCAAAAGTGGGTTATTTCTTGAATTCAAATTTGTAAAGCTATCTAAGTCCAAATTGGTAACCCATGATTCAATTTCATCACAATTTGGAGGGTGAAGAATTTCTTGATCATTAGTTTCAAGCATCTCATCAAGAGTGTCTTACAAGAAAAAGTGATGAAATTCTATCACATCTTCAAATTCATTTGTTGATCCTCTTCTAATTTTACTTTCAACCACTTCATTCAATTCTATGGTAGGTTTTTTCCTATCACATATCTCCAATATAGTTGAATTTAGGACACCATTATATGAATACTCATGCATTTACAAAACTAAACCCATATCTACACAATCCTCATTGGTGGATGTTGGCTTGGCAACTTGCACCTCCTCTTGGGTAATATCTAAGGTGGTTGTAATATTTGGACATTCAAATTCATCCCCTTGATCATTCACCTTAGGTATCATTGGAGTGGAGGGTGCTATCTTAGATGGTTGGTGTAGGTTGGCATCAATATCTCCAAAAGAACAATCTCTCAAGGGAACATGTTGTGCCTCTTCTTCCATTTCCAAATCACACCGTTGTTTTGCCTTTTCCAAGATCTCACAGATTGTCTCTAAAGATGGATCATCCAAAATTTTCCTTAAAAATATAGCAAGTCTAGGGTGTATGGCTCCCATGTATATTTGAATAGCTTCCTCTTTCGTAGTGTTAAATTTTTCCCACATTTGAGAGTACAACTCACTAAATATCCCATTAAATTGACTCAAGGATTCATTAGGCTCATTACGAATAGAGGTAAATTGATTTTGCAACATATCTAAGTCAGCCTGATTACCAAAATGATAAAGATAGGCTGCTTCTAGTTAGATCCAAGAAGTCCTAACCTCCATGGGTAATTGGACATACCAAAATAATGGTTTGTCATCCAAAATGTATGAGAAAAACCTAAAAGCAACATCCTCATAGAAAACTTGGCATTGTAATAACGTGCTCTTGTAGACATGCAAATTTTGTAGGTATCCTGATGACACCTCTTGGTTAAATAGTTGTAGAAACTCCAATAAAATTTCAAGAATTTTATGGGGTGTCCCATGCATAGGAAAACCCTTATAATGATCCCCCATCATAGATACCATTATTTCTCTTAAAGATACCACTTCAGCTTTTACATCATATGTCGCCATTAGTGAAACTCAAAGAATAACTTTAGAACCAAATTTGTTAGTCAAAAAGATATCTTGCAACTAAGCATGAAACAACAAACAAAATTTAATGAGTAAATCATAAAGATCATCACGTTAGCATAATTCCAAAATATATGCATCAATTAAACCATGACATGAAAGCACATTCTCAAATTTACCAATAGGTTAGTATTAACACATCATCAAATAGAGAATGTTAGAATGAATGAAAGTGTCAACAAAACTCATTAGTCAAGACCAATGTCCTTAGATAAATCTTTCAAGTAAAATAAACAATTTAGCATCCTAATAGTAATAAAATAAATCAATTCAAATCCTCCTAGCTCCTAAAGTGTTGAGTGCTAAAATATTACCAAGGATGCTAATGAAATGAACTTGAAATATTTAGCAATTAAAACCCTCAAAGTTACACCAAATCACATTATTCATATATGAACAATCCAAAAGCATTAGATCAATGAAAATCAATGCATGAATTGCTTAGCATAAATAAAATAAATTAAACCAATTCAGGCCCTCCCAAAATATTGAGTGTTAATTTCACCCAATTGTGAAATCACACTCTCCCTTAGGATTTGTTTCCAAAATCCCCTCTTGCAAAGAAGTTAAACAAAACAACTTCTCCAAGGTCTCTGCTATATTAGCATTTGCATGTGTATTAGTAATCTCAAATAAATATGTATCAATATAATGCTTGGAACACCTTAGTGATTGCAAGTAACTGTAAACAAGGGGTAATGTTGGTTTATTTTACCATGCTACTTTAATGAATGTTCATTGAACCAAAATAAAGCAAATGTGAGTTGGCCCTCATATGACCATGATGTAGTGCCTTAATTCCTTTTATCTTGAGGATTTTAAGGTAGATTTTATCTTCTCTTATTAAGTGGATTTTAATCAAGTTTCATCTTGCATTAAATCCTACTTTTAAACCGGTAAATGAAGATTAAATCTATCTATGAATGTAAATCCGAAATGATGAATAGGCTCCTTGAATATGGCTTCTTATCATGAAGATAAAGATAGCTTTCAATGTGATTAATAAACTATCCCTCTTTGGTGAAATTGATTTTCACAAAGAGGCAATAATTTATGGCCTTAAAATAAGGGCTTTAAAATGTCACTTCAACTTATCCCTCTTAAATGAAATCAAATTTTCATAAAGATGAATAATTTAGTGCTTTGAAATAATGACCTTCAATGTAGTGCACAAATTACCCCTCCATAAAATCAGAATTTTTATTAAGAGAAGACAATTTTAGGCTCTAAAAATGCTAATTTGTGGAATTCCATAAACATAACCCCTTCAATGAAATTGAAATTTTTATGAAGGAAATGTCATCATAGGCTAAAAATCAGCAATAAAACAACAACTTCAGATAATTTTTAAAAATACAAAATGACTCCGAAGCAAAAATTTCTAAGTGCAAAATGGGAGTACGAAGTATACTCTACGCATCCATGCAATTATTTTTGGATTTTGAATTTTTTTAAATTTTATTTTAATGTCCAAAAATTAATTTTTTTTTTGAAAAATTAAAGTTTGAAAACTAAAAATTAAAAAATAAAAATCTGCAACAAAATCTGGAAAATATGACAAAAAACCGAAATGTAAATATGCAAAATATCACCAGTGTTTTGCCATCCAATTCCTGCAAAACCGAAGATATGAGAAAATCTTGCATGCAACCTAGTTTATCGAATCTGCATTAGCACAACTCTAAATAATCTAGGTGCAAGCTTCTAAGGGAAAAAAGAATACATTTCATGCATTAAACCTTCGTTGGTGCAACCATTAAAAAAATAATGCATTCAACACATTCTATAAGCCTAAACATGAAAAGGAAAAATGGATAGTAATAACATGCATGTAAAATAAAACTCCTCATTTCCTGCACATTAAATGCAAATTTTTGGCTCTTTTGCATTAAAAACATTTGATTTTACAATCCAGCAGCATGTGGCCTCCTCAAATGTCCAACCCCTTCTCCATGTTTCCATGACGTATTTGAAGTTTTTTCGAAATGCACCTCTTCGTCTTCATTTTCCAGGGGCCTTTTTGTTTTTGAAACAACCTTCCATTTCCTCTTCCATATGGCTATTCGTCTCTTCTTCATTCGAATGTCTTCGTTTCCTTGTTTTAATACGTTTCATAAAACTCCTATTTCATTTTTTATTTTTAGCTTCCCTTGGTTTCATCAAATGAAACACCTTCAACTATTGCTTTTATAATGCTCTCAATGAGCATCATCCATAAATTACATATGGCACACGTTTCACCGTCTTAATTTTTTTAATCATAAGCATGCATATTTATAACACTATACCGTAAATATATATTACCCAACACTATTGGATATTACCAAATTACACGCTCCTTATAGATTCTTCGACTAACACCCAACGTCCCGATGCTAACCCTATTCTTTTAATTCTCATATGATTATGCAATTACTCCCCTTACAACATGGGTATCCATTTATAATATTTTTTGTAATACTTTGTAATGGTATGTGGCAAGTGAGGCACCTAGACAAGTGAAGCTATTTTATGTAACCATTATCAAGAATGTAACTGATATTTTGTAGAAGATTCTAGCTTGAGTGGCACTTTGCATGTAATTCAACTCTTGAGCGTTAGGTATGGTTGCATGAAGTGTTTATTTAAAAGACATAGGTCCATGATTGAATGTATATTTCTTCAAATTAATGAAAGTATTGAAGGAGGTTGCCCCCTCACGGAGGCCTATGATTCTACGTTGTTTTGTGATATTGAATTTATTTTACATTTACATTTTGTATTGCAATATACTGTTCTTTCATGAAATTCTATTTAATTGCAATATTTATGTGAATAACTTTATTTTTATTAGAATATTACTAACACTCCTCCCATGAGTACACCCTTTCTATGAATTGATAATGATATGTATAGAAAAATATGATCCCCACTCTAATATGATTTTTAGTTCTTAGGATAACTCCTTTAAAGTAATCATATCTTGGGATGTTATCCAAAGAATGCTTCAAGTACCAAAAGGGCCCAAAATGAACCTAGAAACTGCAAAATTTAAAAATAAAGAATAAATTCGGTTGTTTAAACTAGGATCTTGTCAAAATTATGAACACCATGCCAACATTTCCTTTGAGAAATAATAGTTTTACACAAGATGCCAAGGACATTCTAAATATGTTTGCTTTTATCTTTGGAGCCCCTAAAAATGTAGAGATAATATAAGAAATGTTGGCCCTTGTACATATTCTTAATAACAACACAAATATGATTCCTCATTCCTTTTGACTGTGCTAAAATACCTAGGCATATGATTTTCAAAAGGGAGGGTTTGTAGGCCCAAACTGTCTAAATTGTTTCGGCCATATCTCACTCATTCAGAATCGGATTGAGCTAAAAGTTTGAGGGTAGATTCCTGAAAAACCCTAGAATGTCTCCACCAATTTTAAAATATTTTGGAGCAACATAGATCCTAGCATATCCCTATGTGTGAATGAGATTTTTTGTAAGTAGTTGTGTGAGGGTTTCATATGGGTTGAGTGCAAGCAGCTCCAAAGGTTGGTTTTTAGGGCCTTCGGGCCCTAGTAGCAAATACTTTTGTGGTTTATGATCAATATTTTAGCAGGATATGTTGCAAGGGATCCAATATGGGTTAGAAATCTATCTTTCAACAAATCATGCTGTGAACTTGAGTGATAATAACTTCCAATTTACTGCACAAAATAAAATTGAAAACCATACCTTTCCATGATGTCTAGGGAACGGATTAAAGAGATCACGAAACATGTTTCAAGTAGTTGATCAAAAAATGGCTTAGATCTCAAGTGAATCTAGTGCTAAGGTGCACCCACAAAATAATTCTACTATGAAAACCTCTGTCAAGAGTAAGAATTTCTAAGAATCAACCCCAAAAATGAATTTTAGGGATGCCATCCATGGTGGAAAGCCTCAACACAATGCTAATATTAAACTTAGGGATTCCCATAAACATCTAAGAATGGCTAATATTGATCCCATGAAAACAAATTTAGGATGTGTTAAAGCAGTTGATGGAACTCCTATTGTTAATCTTGATATGGGTAACATTCAGAATGGCATTGAAGATTTGAAAAAAGAGGACTAATTTGTCAGTTCATGGGTTTTCATTCGAGCCTATATGTTTTTAAAGTCTGGGCAACAAAAAGTTGGAAAAATTAAGGTGAGTTACAAATATCTATTTATCCAAATGGTTATTTTCTTATTTTATTTGCTGATAATGAAGATAGAGAGAAAATTTTTCAAGGGGTACCTAGTTTTTTGGAAAGATAGGGCTTTTCATGAAGCCCTGGCATACTAAATTTAAAGTCGAAGAAGATATGCCTTCTATAGCTCCCATGTGGGTTAGAATCTTTGGCCTCCCTATGAAATTTTGGAATCCTGCTATTTTTTTCTTCAATTGGAAACTCTTTAGGAACTTTTATGATGACTGTTGATTGTACTCAAAATTTTGAACATATTATTTATGCTTGGATTTGTGTTTTAATGGATTTTGACAAACCCTACCTAAAAATATTACATTACAATTCAGGAAAGACACTTGGGAGCAAGTAGTAGACTATGAGAACATTCCTTTTCATTGTAGAATTTGCCATGAATATGGTCATTTGGATAGTGCTTGCCCAAATAAAATTCTTGATCAAAAGAAAGAAGATATAAACTCAGCAGGTTTCCAAATGCCTAAGAAGAAGAACACTTAGAAAAACCAGTTATGAAGGATTAATCAAAGTCATCTGCTAATATTTTTGAAATAATTTCCACAAATGATGTCCCAAGTGAGGAAGAGGAAATAATGGAAACATAATTCTTAGAAACACAATTTAAATATGAAGGGAAGAACTCAGAGATAAACCAACAAATCAAAGGTTTTCAATAGAAAAAAGGGAGAAAATTTACAAAAGAAAAAAAATATTTTAAATGTCAAAACTTCAAATAATACAGGTCCCAATATAGGCTCTGTTGAACCCTCTAGTAAAATTTTGGTTGTGCACAAGCATTCTTCAAGGTTAGAAGCCATCTCAGATTCAATTGGAGTAAGTCAAGAAACAGGAAAAAAAACTGAAGATGGATTCTAATAAAAAAGTCTAATAAAAAAATAGGTTGCTAGACCAATCAATATCATATGGTAAAAGAAGGTGAAAAACTTGTAGAGGAAGGTAATATTAATACCCTTCCAAAAAAATTTAGCCATGGTATTAATGAAGATCATCACTTGGAATATTAGAGGACTCAAAGGGAGTATTTCAAAACAAACTAAAATTAGAAGAATGATTCAAATAAATTATCCACATCTTGTTTTCCTTTAAGAAACGAAGATGTCAATGGAGGATATGGACTCAATTGCCAGTAAAATTTGGCCAGCTAGAAAAGTGGTTTCCCTCATTTCCCAAGGGACTTCTAGTGGCATTGCTTGTCTTTGGGATCCAAAAGAGGTAGTTATTCACCATATGTTTGGCAGTTGGGGTCTTTTGGCTATAGCTATTAAAAATAGACATTCCAACTAAATTATTCTATGCATTACTATTTATGATCCAACTACTTTGGAGGAAAAAAGAATATAGTGGAAGGATATAACTCATATTATCTCTCATTTTCTAGAAGCTTGGATCTTGATCGGAGGAGATTTTAATACCATCCTCTCTCTAGATGAGAAAATGGGGGGAAATAGAAATTTGGACAATAGCACTGGCCTCATGAGTGAATATATTACAAACCTCCATATTGTGGACATCCAACCACATAATGGCCTAATGACTTGGTCTAACATAAGGTAAGGCTTAGCTTGTATAATGGAGAGATTAGATAGGTTTTTGCTCTCTAAAAATTTCTTAATCTATGGTCACATTCCTAAAGTGAAGACTCTTAATAATGCTGGTTCATATCACTGGCCAGTCATGGTGGAAATGTGGAAAACCAATGTGAGTTTCTCTCTTTTTCATTTTCAATTAATGTGGCTTAGAGACAGTTTCTTTAGACCTCGTGTGCAGTAATGGTGGAAGGAAGGTAAGCCTAGGCATGGGACTAAGATGTTCTATTTTTCCAAAATACTGCAATACATTAAATCCAAAATCAAGACTTGGAACTGGAAGGATTTTGGGGATGTTCATAAAAAAAACATGAATTTATTGCTCAAATTGAAAATTTGAATAAGAAAATCCATTTAAATGGCCTCACAAATAAAATAAGTGTAGATGAAATTAAACTCACAACTCAGATAGAGGAATGGGAAAAAAGAGAAGAACTCGTGGAAGCAAAAATCTAGAATTCAATGGCTTAAAGGAGATCGAAACACAAATTTCTTCCACAAATATCTTCTAGCTTGAAGATCTCACAACTTTATTTCTTCCTTGAAATCAGATTCTAGAGATGTTATCTATACTTGGGATGGCATGAAATCTATTGTTGTTGATTACTTTTCCAATCTTTTTGCTTCTACTCCTCTTGACTCAGCTTCTCAACAAAATGTTCTTCAAGAAATCCCTTCTCTTATCACTTATGAGGAGAACTCTATTTTTACTGCTCTTGTTACTATCAAGGAAATTCAACATGTAGTTTTTAAAATGCAAAAAGGGAAAATCCCGGGTCTTGATGGTTTTCCCATTGAGTTCTACCAAGAGTTTTGGGATATCCTTCATGTTGATTTATTAGAGGTGGTGGAAGAAGTCATGAAATACAAAGAAATTTTGAAGGTTATC
The DNA here is from genome assembly GCA_028583015.1 of Wollemia nobilis. NCBI lineage: Eukaryota > Viridiplantae > Streptophyta > Pinopsida > Araucariales > Araucariaceae > Wollemia > Wollemia nobilis. The sequence continues at coordinate 48,838 of JAQPPZ010014035.1, forward strand.
AAAAAAACTTATATTACTCTTATTCCAAAATCTCAAGAGGTTGATCATATCTCAGCTTTTAGACCTATTGCTTTATGTAATGTTCTTCCCAAAATTATTATTAAGATCATGGCAGAAAGGTTGAAGCCTCTTTTGCATAATATTATTTTACCTAATAAAGGGGGTTATGTGGAAGGGAATAAAATAGTAGATGAGATAGTTCTTTCTTAGGAAGCCATCCATTCCATGGATATGCAAAAATATCCTTCTATGTTCATTCGGTTAGACTTATCCAAAGCTTATGATAGAGTGGATTGGCACTTATCAAAATTTTGAGGCAATTTGGTTTCTCTAAGTATTGGATGGATTGGATTATGGGATGCATATCTTATGTTTCCTACTTAGTTCTTATCAATGGCAGGCCTTCTTATTCATTCTTAGCTTCTAGAGGTATTAGGCAAGGTGACCCGCTATCCCCTTATTATTCATAATTCTTATTGAATGCTTGGGTAGGACTATAACAAAAAAGAGGGAAAACAAAACCCTTGAGGGAGTTACCATTGCTCATGGAACTAGACATATCTCTCATCTTCAATTTGTAGATGACTCTACTCTCTTAGGTAAAGCTACAATTAGGGAAGCTTCTAATATTAAGAAAATCATTAGCTATTTTTCTAAGGTTATTGGGCAGTTGATCAATGAATAAAAATCTAAAGTTATTTTCTTTCACTGCTCTACAAGATAGGAATCCATGGTCTTGGATAAATTAAGATATAATAAGACCTCCCTTATGATCACTTATTTAGGTATTCCCATCAATATTCAAAGGTAGAAAAATAAATATTGGAATTGGTTGTTGGACAAAGTCAAGAAGAAAATTGGAAAGTGGACCAACAAGTGGATTTCTTCTGGGGGTATAATCACCTTGGTAAAATTAGTCCTTAAAGCTATTCCTTTTTATGTATCTTTTGTGTTGAATATCCCAAAGGTTGTTCTTCAAGAATTGGATCAAATCGATCATCGATTCCTTTGGAATGGTACTAAGGATAAAAGAAAATGGGCCTTGGTGAAATGGGACACTTTGTCTTCCTAAGAATGAAGGGGGGTTAGAATTTTGGTCTTCTATTATACTAAATTATATTGGAGGATGTTGCATAACCCCAATGCTCATTGGGCCAATAATCTTTGTGCTAAATATGCTGAGAACAAAAGTCTTGAAGACCTTGTTCACTATCAACTTCCTACCAAAGGTTCTTCCATTTTAGCAATTCTTAAGACTGGTGAGGATTTGATAAAGAAAAAATTATTTTGGATCATTCATAATGGTCAATAGGTAAATTTTTGGATAGATTCTTGGGATGGTCACAAGCCTTTGATAACTCAGTTTATCGATTGGAGGCCTTAGATGGAGGAGCTTCACCGAGCTAACTGGATAAAGGTGGCTAATTACTGTTGGTACCATACTGGTAATTCAAAGGTTGGTAGATATTGGATTCCTATTGAGGATTGGTTATTCATAATTCTTGTTGAATTCTTGGGTAGGACTATAACCAAAAAGAGGGAAAAAACCCTTGAGGGAGTTACCATTGCTCATGGAATTAGACCTATCTCTCATCTTAAATTTGTGGATGACTCTACTCTTTTAGGTAAAGCTACAGTTAAGGAAGATACTAATATTAAGCAAATCATTAGCTATTTTTCTAAGGCTATCGGGCAATTGATCAATGAAGACAAATCTAAAGTTATTTTCTTTCACTGCTCTACCAGATAGGAATCCATGGTCTTGGATAAATTAAGATATAAGAAGACCTCCCTTATGATCACTTATTTAGGTATTCCCATCAATATTCAAAGGTAGAAAAATAAATATTAGAATTGGTTGTTGGACAAAGTCAAGAAGAAAATTGGAAAGTGGACCAACATGTGGATTTTTTATGGGGGTAGAATCACCTTGGTAAAATTAGTCCTTCAAGCTATTCCTATTTATGTATCTTATGTGTTGAACATACCAAAGGTTGTTCTTCGAGAACTAGGTCAAATCAATCATCGATTCCTTTGGAGTGGTACTAAGGAGAAAATAAAATGGGCCTTGGTGAAATGGGACACTTTATGTCTTCCTAAGAATGAAGGGGGGTTAGGATTTTGGTCTTCTATTAATAACAACAAAGCTTTAGCTGCTAAATTATATTGGAGGATGTTGCATAACCCCAATGCTCGTTGGGCCTATAATATTTGTGCTAAATATGTTGAGAACAAAAGTATTGAAGACCTTTTTTGCTATCAACTTCCTACCAAAAGTTCTCCCATTTTAGCAATTCTTAAAACTGGTGAGGATTTGATAAAGAAAAATTTATTTTGGATCATTCATAATGGTCAATAGGTAAATTTTTGGACATATAATTGGGATGGTCACAAGTCTTTGATAACTCAGTTTCCTAATTGGAGGCCTTAGATGGAGGAACTTCACCAAGCTAACTGGACAAAGGTGGCTAATTACTGTTGGTACCATACTGGTAATTCAAAGGTTGGTAGATATTGGATCCCTATTAAGGATTTGCCTATTCAAATCCCAGAAAGGCAAAGACAAGATATCCAAGGCATCCTTCATATGAGATCTCTCTCTTGGTCCTATGAAAAATATTGTTTTGGATGGAAAAACACTACTAAGGGTGAGTATTCAGTTGCTTAAGGTTATTTTACCTTATGCCATAATAATCCCAATCAATATTTTGATATATTTTCTTAGTTGTGGGCTCAAAAGCTTTGGCCCAAGGTGAGGTTCTTTACTTGGATTTTATTACATTGTAGGGTGCTTACTGGTGAGCAACTTATGAAGCATGGTTTTCATGGCCCTTTTAGATGTGAAATGGGTGAATATAATGTTGAAAATCTCAGCCATATTTTTATTGAGTGTACTTTAGCATTTGAACTATGGAGGAGAATGGCCACCTTTTTTTTTTTTTTAAATAAAGGGGTAAAAATTTGTTGATAAAAAGTCTGGATTACAAAGTACAACTGAGCTTCCAACCAGGACTCAAATAAACAACCAAACATGCTAAAACCACTAGACTAGAATGACACACAAAAAAGAGAACAAGAATAAACCACATTAAGTCTGTACATCCTTGTGGATAAAATCCCACAGGCGTTGAGAGTCCCCAGATGGAAGACTCTCCCAATTATTGATACTCCAATGATCCAGCAGCTCAGAAGCCCTTTTGGCCAAGTAATCAGCAACCACATTCCATTCCCTTGGAATGTGCACAAAGGATATAAATTAAAACTCTTCACTCATTTTGAGAATTTGAACGGCTACAGAGGCCAACTACCAATTAAATTCCTCCACCCTTTTACTATTTAAAATATTAACCATAATTTGAGAGTCATACTCGCAAATAATCCTATGCCATCCAAGAGAAAAGCCCCTTCATAAGGCCTCAAGAATTGCAAGAGCTTCCATAAAATTGTTGGAGTGAACACATTTATAAATGGAAAAGAAAAAACTAGCACCACTAGTATAATCTCTCCCAACACCACCAATGACAACATGTCCAGGATTACCCCTGGACGATCCATAAACATTAATTTTTAAAACTCCTCTAGTTGGTGGCCTCCACCTACCATCTATCCTAACCTTCTTGCTAAGCTAAGGAACCCTACTAGGGCTAGAAGAGTTCACACCATCCCCAAAGATACCAAGGGCTTGCTGTACCTTCTCCTCCCTAAAATCCAAAAGAGGGTCCACATCACATTTGCTATGGATAGTCTCTTGAACCATATATAGGATCCTTTGCCAGACTTATTGAATAGAAAAATAACTGCCATGAAATATGCGTCAGTTTCGTTCGAGCCAAATTTTCTAGATGATGCAAGGACCCAAATTCCAAGACACTTGAAGGAAGGGAGCCTTGGTAGGAGGTCTGCCTAGACTACTCCAAAACTTCACCAGGGATAGCATATGAAAACATGGATGGTTCCAGGTGCTCCACCAATGGTGCTAAATGTCTCTAGCAAAGGAGCATTGGAAAAATAAATGAGAAGAGTCGTACTCATTCTTACTACAAAGGACACAAATAGAGGGACCCTAAAATCCCCTCTTCCTCACATTATCCCAAGTGAGGCATTTATTACGAGCTACCAACCAGAGAAAGAGGTTACATTTTGGCCACACAAATTTGTTCCACACCTTTTTCCACCAAGTGACAAGAAGACTTCCATACTTTTGCTTATCAAGAACCTGATAACCATAGGCTACCGAATAGGTTCCCTTAGGATCAGGGTTCCAAGCCAGAATATCTTTACCCCTTAATGAAGAACAAGACCTCCCCATAAGAATAAGAGCAAGCACCTCTCTGTCCTTGGCTAGTCCCCCCTGGGGCCATTCTTGAGGATATTTCCACCTGTACATCTCCATATTTCCAAAATACTAAATTTTTAGTCCACACAAGACCAGCCTACTTCCAAGAAAAAATGCTTAGGAAATGTAACCTAGGATATTAATTTAATATAGGAGGGTGGCCATCCCAAGAATCCTCCCAAAAAAGAGTATTTGATCCCCGATTGCAAATCCAGAATAAACCCTGCTTGATTAAATTAGCTCCTCTTTTCAGAGTGTCCCAGATAACTAAACCTTTCCCAGCCAAGTTGACTCTAGGGATTTTAGCCTCAGAAATACCTCTCAAGTATTTACAAGATAATATTTTAACCCAAATCTGATCTTGAGAGGTACACCATCTCCAATAAAGTTTTACAACCAAAGCTTGCCCAAAATGAGCTATCTGTCGCAACCCAAGGCCTCTCTCTCGCACAGGCCTACATATAGAATCCCACCTAACTAAACTCAATTTAGATTGATCAAGTTTTCTAGACCATAAAAACTATCTTGACAAATAATCCATGTCCTTGATGAAGTGAGAGGGAGCTATTTGTAAAAAATATCTATAAATGGGTAAAATTTGAACAACAGATTTTAAAAGCAACACTCTACCTACAGTGGATAGCCATCTGAAAGTCCAGTGATTCACCTTCCTTCTAAACTTATCAAGCATAGACTACCAAGAAGATCTAGGTAGAGGGTGAGATGAAATTGGAATACCAAGATAAATGAATGGGGGAGTCCCAACCTGGAATATTAGAATGCGAGCAATCTTGGCTTGAATAAGAGGAGGGGTATTGAAGAAGAAAATAGAAGACTTTTCCTCATTAATCAACTGTCCAAAAGTACCAAGATATATGTCAAGAGACTATCTAATATTGCCAGCTTACCTGATAGTGGAAACTAACAACAAAGCAGTATCATTAACAAATTGAAGGTGGGAAAGAGGTGGCAAACTACTATGCCACTTCCACCCCTGAATGAGACCCTGCATGACTTGAGACTTGAGTAATATTCCCAACCCTTCTGCCATAATGAATTAAAAATAAGGAGATAAAGGATCTCCTTGCCTCAATACCCTTGAGGCCTCAAACAACTCTGATGGCTCATTATTAACAAGAATGGAGAATGAGGAAGAATAAAAATAGCTCATCACCCATCTAATCCATTCCTCATCAAATCCAAAAGCAGCAAGGACTTTATGAAGAAATGACCATCTAACCCGATCATAGGCTTTTGCCATGTCCAACTTAATGAACATAGTTTTCTCCTTAGAAGTTTCCATCGAGTGAATAGCTTCTATAGCAATAACAACCCCATCCAAGATTTTTCGACTAGCAACAAACCCTCCTTGCTACTCAGAGATGATTTTGCTCAACCATTTCTTCAACCTCTCAGCAATAATTTTTGTGATGATCTTATACACAACATTGCAGAGGGCAATAGTCCTAAACATATCCAAGGATTTTGATCTCTTTTTTGGGTATAAGCACCACAAAAGTATCATTTAGGGCCCTTATCATATGTTTATTCTTTTGGGACTCATGGACCACCTCAAAAAGATCAAATTTGATTAAATCCCAAAACTCCTGATAAAACTCAATCGAGAATCCATCTGGACCTAGGGCTTTTCCTTTTTTCATATTGAATACAACATTTTCCAACTCCTCAAGGTAAATTGGACCCATCAAGTGCTCATTCATCTCTCTAGAAAAAATCGTTGGAATATAGTTTAGAATAAGCTTTTCATTCTCATTATCTGATATGGAGTCCTCCTTGAAGAGAGAGGAAAAATACCTCTTAGTCTCTTCTAAAATATCCTTGAAATAAGAGAGTAGGGAACCCTAAAAATTCACAAGAGAGGTAATTAGGTTACCATTACGACGAGGCTTAACTAAGTTATAAAAGAAGGTTGTGTTCCTATCCCCTTCTTGAAGCCAATATATCCCAAACACGAGCATCTGATCCTTGATTGCAAATCTAGAACAAACCTTGCTTTATTAAATTAGCTCCTCTTTTAAGAGTGTCCCAGATAACTAAACCTTTCCCAACCAAGTTGAATCTAGGGATCTCAGCCTCAGAAATACCACTCAAATATTTGCAAGATAATATTTTAGCCCAAATATAATCTTGAGAGGTACACCATCTCCAATAAAATTTTGCAGCCAAAGCCTACCCAAAAAGAGTTGTCTGTCACAACCCAAAGCCACCCTCTTGCACTGGCCTACATATAGAATCCCAACTAACCAAACTCTATTTAGATTGATCAAGTTTTCTAGACCATAAAAATTCTCTTGAAAAAACATCCATGTCCTTTATGAAATGAGAGGGAGCTATTTGTAAAAAGCATCTATTAATGGATAAAGCTTGAACAATAGATTTTAAAAGCAACACTCTACCTGCAGTGGATAGCCATATAAAATTCTAGTGATTCACCTTCCTTATAAAATTATCAAGCATAGAATGCCAAGAAGATCTAGGTAGAGGATAGGATGAAATTGGAATTCCAAGATAAATGAAGGGGGGAGTCCCGACCTAGAATCTTAGAATGCGAGCAATCCTAGCTTGAATAAGAGGAGGGGTATTGAAGAAGAAAATATAATACTTGTCCTCATTAATCAACTATACAAAAGCACCAAGATAGATGTCAAGAGACTGTCTAAGATTTCCAGCTTCCCTGATAGTGGCAACTCCCAAAAAATTAGTATCATCAACAAATTGAAAGTGGGAAAGATGTGGCAAACTACTATCCCACTTCCACCCCTGAATGAGACCCTACCTTACTTGAGACTTGAGCAATATTCCAAACCCTTTCGCCATAATGATAAACAAATAAGGAGATAAAGGATCTCCTTGCCTCAATCCCCTTGAGGCCTCAAACAACTCTGATGGCTCATTATTAACAATAACAAAGAATGAGGAAGAAGAAACATAGCTCATCACCCATCTAATCCATTCCTCTTCAAATCCAAAAGCAATAAGAAATTTTTGAAGAAAGGACCATCTGACCCAATCATAGGCTTTGGACATGTCCAACTTAATGAACATAGTTTTCTCCTTAGAAGTTTCCATTGAGTGAATAGCTTCTATAGCAATAACAAACCCATCTAATATTTTCTATCCAACAACCAACCCTCCTTTCTCCTCAGAGATGATTTTACTCAACCATATCTTCAACCTCTCAGCAATAATCTTTGTGATGATCTTATACACAACATTGCATAAAGCAATAGTCCTGAACATATCCAAGGAATTTACTCCCTCTTTTTTGGGAATAAGCACCACAAAGGTAGCATTTAGGGCCCTTAGAATCTATTTGTTCTTTTGGGACTCATGGACCACCTCCAAAAGATCAAATTTGATTAAATACAAAAACTCCTGATAAAACTCAACCGGGAATCCATATGGACCTAGGGATTTTCCTTTTTTCATCTTGAATACAACATTTTCCAACTCTTCAAGGGAAATTGGACCCATCAAATGGTCATTCATATCTCTAGAAACAATCAATGGAATACAGTTTAGAATAAACTTTTCATTCTCATCATCTGAGAGGGAGTCCTCCTTGAAGAGAGAGGAAAAATACCTCTTAGTCTCTTATGAAATATCCCTGATAGAAGAGATCAAGGCACCTAAGAATTCATAAGAGAGGTAATTAGGTTACCATTACGGTGAGCCTTAACTGAGTTATAAAAGAATGTTGTGTTCCTATCCCCTTCCTGAAGCCAATCTACTCGAGCTTTTTGTTTCCAAAAAATTTCTTCCCTCAGTCCCCATTCAACAAGCATCAAATACCTCAACAAGAAGCTCCTTCGTGAATCCTTGATATCTAATATTCCTTGAAGATTCTTCCATCCTCTTAAGAGCTGCCAGCTTAGTCAAGGAAAGGTTCCCAAAATTCAGTCTATTCCATCTCTTCAATTTATGTTTTACAAATTGTAGTTGCTTCATAAAGGAATACATAGCAGTGCCATGAGGAGGTTTTCCAGTGGTCCACTAGCCTCACATGAAATCATGAAGCTTAGGATCATGAAGCCACATAAGTTAAAACTTAAATGAGGGATTCTTTTTAGCCCTAACTCCAAAGCAGAGAGTTTGATAGGCCAATTATCAGATCCCCTACCCTACAGAATCACAGAACTAGCACCTCTGTTATTACCCATCCAATAACTGGATATCAAAAACCTATCTAGTATCTTTGAGATGGAAGTTTCCCCACACCTTCATTGTGCCAAGTAAATATCCCATTAGCTGGCTTGATGTCAACCAAGTTTAGGGCCTAGATATGAGCATTGAAGATAGAAGAAAAAGGCTCGAGACGGTCCACCCCACCACGTTTCTCCTCTAGACAAGTGATAGAGTTGAAGTCTCCAACCAAAATCCATGGGTACAAGGGAACCAAAATTATCACAAAGCAAATGTGCTTCCACAAATTCACTTTACCATTATAATAAATAGGAGCATACACATTTGTAAGTAGGATGATTTCACCAGATTCATTATCATGCCCAACCATTGAAATAGACCATCTGTTGGAAATCCAAGTAAGAGGGGATATCTTAACCGGATTCCATAAACAAGCGATGCCACCAACATATCCACATGCACCAATACACTGGCATTGCCCCATTATCCACAACTTGGGAGCAATATTGAACATACTATCAATAGCCAATTTATTCTCCTAAATAAACACCACATCCAGAGAATGCACACGAACCAAATCACAAACAAATTTTTATCTGGGGATGCTATTCAACCCCCTTACATTCCATGAGAGGATAATAATTTTTGGGGGTTATAAAAATGGGAGTCCAATGTTCTCACCAAGTATGACTCCACCAAAGTCTCCCCAATTAACTTAATTTTATCCTTGTCCTTCTTCCGACCCACCTTCATATTCTTATCTAAAAAACTTTTTTTAATTATTTTTTGCTGCAATCCCAACACCGTAGGAGTTTTACAGTCCAAGGATGACTGCATCAGTGCCTGAGTAGGAGAGGGCATAACTAAATATGTACCACTTTCCAAAATAGTTTCCCTTATAGGGCTAGACCCAACCATGTCCCCTATACTTAGATCCAAAGCCCTTTATTCTTCATTTAAACCCCCTAGATCTGATTTCTTAAGTTCCCCCTCAAGAAGAGACATTTGATTTGACCTTGTTATATTTGCATCAGGTAGCGACGTTTTAGGTATCTCCATGCACTGATCAAGATATTCTAATATTTCAAAATGGTTGAGTAGAGCATCTGGCTGGCTATCCTTAAGATATTTGTTTGCCCTTTATCCTCTGTTTCGGGCTTTTACCAGAACAAAACCTTTCTTATCATGTTCCCCTTCCTTTATCGGGGCTTTTTCTTTATCTAAACTTTTTCTAGACCGAGAGGGCCCAATATTTGAAGCCACAGGTGATACAAACTTAGGGCATTTTCTTTGCAGGTGGCCATATTCATGGCAAATTCAACAATGAAATGGAAGAGCTTCATAGTCAAGTTTTTGAACCTATGTAGTTGATCCAAATTGTATTTCAATAGAATTTTGAATAGAATTATTTAAGTCAATTTCAACACAAATACAAGCAACAAAGATTACCTTTTTATCCACTGTCTATTGTGATGGTCCAATCAGCTTCCCAAGCAGAAGGGCAATCTTATGCAAGATATCAGTTCTCCAAAATTCCAACGAGAGCCATGGAAGCCGCACCCATACTGGAACCCGCAATAACCGCTCCTCTAATGGGTTGAAACCCACATGCCAGGGTTTAATAAAGAGTCCCAATTGGTTATAGAAATAAGGACCCTCTTAAAATATTTTGTTACGATCTGTAATACAAGAATAAACCACCATAAAATAGCTATTCACACTCCACATCACCTCCACATCGCCTTCAGGATTCCAAGTCTTCCTGACCTAAGCCTCCACAAAAGGGAGAGAAATTTAGATGTCCAAAATTTTTCCAATAAGGGCATGTTTGGTTAGATACTCCACATCTTCCGCCATCGAGTCTGGTTGAACCATTAGAACTAGCCTAGCTTCACATCGTTCCAAACATCCATTTTTCTTTAACAAGTGGTTCCCGACATGCACTGGAAAATCCTGTTCCTTCCAGTAATTTTCAGATGAAAAAATATCACGAGCATGCACTCTTTGTGCTGGACCCGATGCCATCATGATATTCCTCCAATTTTTAGACCTCCTTCAAAAGTTTTTACCATCCCCACAGAGTAGTTTTTCTTCATCAAACCCTAGCAGAGTAGTTTTTCCTCATCAAATCCTAGCAAAGCCTTTTTTTCTTTTAGTTTTATACCGAGGAGAATGGCCATTTTACTTGACTTAAAGTGGTCCAATTTTTTTACTTTTGAACAACTTTGGAGGGATTGGCCTAAATAAAAGGGTGTTGATCATTTTATTAGGCAGTTAGTTTGGATGGGTTCTACCATTCTTCTTTGGAATATCTGGAATGAAAGGAACAACCAAATTTTTAATCAAGATAGGAAGGATATTCATTATATTTGGCAAAATACCATATCCAACTTAGTTGAAACAGTTCATCAACTCCTTAATCACCGCCAAAAATCCCACCAAATATGGGATCAAGTGATGCAAAGATTGAATATTAAATCTTCTAAGGGCAACCAAATTAAAGGGAATGTGAGTACTTGTAATATGGATAGGACAAGAACTTGGAAACCTCCTCCTAAGGATTTTGGAAAATTCAGTATTGATGGAGCCTCTAGAGGAAACCCTATAAAATCCACTGCGGGAGGAATTGGTAGACTTTTATATGGCTCCATGGTTTTTACTTTTGTTGAGAATTTAGGTATTCTTTCTAATAACCTTGCTGAGGGGTATGGTATCTTTACAGACCTCCAAGACGCTACTAAGGTTGGATGGGAAAAGGTGTTAGTTGAGTCAGACTCTCAACTCATGATTAATCATTTGAAGACTCCATCTAAGAATAATAAGGTTGATTGGAGAATAAAAAGAATTATTGATAAGATTCAATTAATCCAGATGGGATTTTTGAAAGTTGATTACAATCATGTGGTTAGATATCAAAAAAAGAGTGTTGATGCTTTAGCTAATTGGGCTTTGGACAAAGGTGATATTACTTTTTATGGCCACCCTCCTAGATGGTGGGGTTCACAAATAAGAGAATCTCTTCTTTCTATCATTTCTTTGGATGACTCCAGTTTTGAAGGTACCTAGTTTCTTCTTGCTTTATTTTTGCTTCTCTTTGGTTCGATCAGGTTATTTTAGTTCCCTAGCTCAAACTATTCTTTCTTTTGTTTCCTCTTTTGATTCTTGCCTTAAGAGTATTTTGGTCTAAAACGTCATTGTTATGTTCTTTTTTTTTTTCTTTTTTCTTTTTTGTTTAGTTTTTTAAGGTGTGTGTTCTTTTGTTTTGTTTTTTTTTTTTGTGTTATTTGTATTGCTTTTTGTTGTTTTGTGTTTTTTGTTATTGTTCTTGTGTTTTTGCCATTCTTGTTCTTGTGTTTCTGTTTTTTTTTTGTGTTAATTCATGTTTTTATGTGTGAGTGTTTTCTATGTTTTTTATTTTTGTTTATTGGTTGTTGTTGGTTGTTTTTTATTTTTATTTTTATTTTATTTTTTAATTTTTTAGGTTTTGGTTGTGTTTATTTTTTAATGTTTTTTTGTGTTATGTCTTTGTAGTGTTCTATTGTTTTTGTCATATTTGTGTTTTGTTATGTTGTTCTTGTGTTTTTTCTATGTGGTTCGTGTTGTGGTTTTTTTTTTACTCTTATTGTGTGTGTGTTTGGTTGTGCTTTTCTTTTTGACACACTCAAGGAGCATGTTTTTTTTTATTGTTATTTATTAATTTATTTTTAAAATGTTTTTGTGTGTTTGTTTGCTCCTTGAGTATGTCAAAGGTGGTAGGCCAGGTTCGAGTCCTGGGATTTTTTTGTGGAATTTATACCCTTGCCTCCTTGGATATTACCCTAAAGTGACATCCCTTCTGGGATGTTTTCCACAAAAAAAAAGAACAAAACAAAGAAGAAGACGTCGGTGATCAATTTCAATGACTTCATAACTCAATGAATTCAATAAGGGCTAGTGAACTAAAAAAAAAATCAAGAATTCAAGTACTACTTATTTTAGCACATCTTATTCTATACTAGAATAGTTGGAATTTTGAACATTTAGGTTTAGAAAGAGAAAACAATAGTTGGAGTATATTAAATTATTTGGTACATGCTTCTACCCCCATGGTATCTTCATGGTATATCTTGTAAATAATATATTAGGGTTGAGTCATAGTTTATAGTGTGAATATTATTTCCCCTTTATGTAAGTGTGTATGTGTAAGAAATGCACATGTCATGTAAAGTTGTAATGTGCAGGAAATGCACAAGTGTCATGTGAGTTAGTGTGCAAGTGTAAGTTGAGTCTATGTGCACAAGTGTCTTATATGTAAGAGTGCAAATATGTAATATAAATATATGTACAGGTGTCTTAAATTAGAGTGTGAAAAAGTTAAGGTCAAAAGTAATGTATAGGTGTGCATACAAGTATTCAAGTGTCAAGTAGAGAAGCCAAGAGTCATGAGACTTGGCATTTGGAAAGGAATAGTCAAATATCCAAAGAGTCATTCTATTATGGCTGTTTAATACTCCATAAAGAATCATATCATATTTGAAGCATCAAGCATCAAGTTCTTATCATATTTGTAAGAGAAAGTGGAGTAATAAAAATTACATACATTTTGAGCAATTAATATTGTAAGTTGTTCTATATACTTTGTACATGTATGACTCAAGTTATTTATGTTCATATTGCTACTTATTAAATGAATGTTATTTTCTATATTATTAGCCTTGATATACATATTAATTTGATCATAATTTTCTATTCATATTATTATCTTGATCTTATTGTATTGTGGCTATAATATTATTTGATCTTGTGACATTTAACCTGTGGTATTTATGGTAGAATTAAGTCTTGAAATTTATCAAACTAAACAAATATCCTATACCTACATGCCCCTTATTTTATATTTTCAAATAGATTCTTTGTCCCTAAAATAGCAACATTCAAGGGAGAAAATTCTAAGTGAATATCAAGGGAAACCATTGACATCCAAAAACAAAATAGAAGGGCATTGGTATTTATTGGAAGAAGGAACTATGATCTATATATTTGGTTTCAAGGGAGAAATATTCATCCAACCAAAATATGTAACCAAAATGGTGGAATTTATTAAGATATTAATACAAGCGGATCTTATAGATTCTACCTATGAAAGTAGGCATAACAAATTGGAATTCTATAAAACCTTGTTCTAATTGGGACCAATCACCTTAGAGAAAATAAGAGTGATTGAAGAATTGGAAGTAAGGTTAAAAAAGTAGGGTTGGACCTTCTAAAGGATACATAGAACTATGACCCAAACAACAAGTTTATATTATGGTTGAAAAGCACTCACATCTCCATGGAATTTAAAAATGATCCAAGATCGAATCTAGAAAATATAGAAGTAAATAGGAAGGGTCCAACCCTTTACTAAAAATGGATTTCTTCTTGCAACGGGAGCCCCCCAAAAACATATATGAAAGTTTCTATGATAATCCTGTATTTAGAATAAATTAAAATATATGAAAGTTTCATCCTGTAGTGACAATCAGAGCCTCTATATAAAAAGGCTTAAGAAGCTTGGATGGAGTCAAAATAAAATCAAAGCATGGTGGAAATTCCACCAAGAAATTGACCAAATAAAAACACCTTATGGAGGCCTTGATATGGATGAATACTAGGCATTTAGTATGGCTTATGATCAAGATCATTTAGAGGAGGCATCATCTAGAGCTAATAAGGATGAATCTACAAAAACTAGTTTTGCCAAAAAGGTCATAAGGGCTTTTATAGGACACTTGAATAAGGAAAATATTTAGAGAGAATTAGACGGGTCTCCATTGAAGAAACAAAGAATTATAATTTAGTAGGAATCATCATAAGAAGAAAATATACATAAATTATAAGATAAAAAGAGACTTATTAGTCTCAAAAGCTAGAAGCTAAGCCCAAGAATTATATAGAAAAAGAACAAGCATTAATGGAATAAAGTTCCATGGCCACATTATTAACCATATTAGATAAAATAACTAGCTTAATGGAATTAAAGGGAGAAGAAGGGGTAATGCCTCTAAAAAAATCCCACAATTTTCGTAGAGGAATAGCCTTTGCTCTCAAAGGTAGCAAATAGGATGAGAAAACCTAACAAAATATTGTTATGAAAGAAAATAGCCCAAAAAAACCCTTTGACTAGTTAGGAAACCAAATAAAAAAAATCGAAATTTCTCCTCACAATATTGCCACTTTCTAACCTAAATCTCCTTGTGGCAAATCACCTACTGAATAGTTTTAGAGACTACAAGCTTCCACTCAAATAGATTTTCATTTTGTTTTCGATAATGAAGCATTCAAGATATCTAGAAAGGGTCCCTTGATGTTAAATAATAAAGATCAAATGATTGATAAATATTAATGAGGAGTAACAAAAAGTATTAATATAAAGAGATGCAAACCAAAGATATAATATGATTCAAGCAGGACGCAAGAAAATTTATGGAATATGATTGTGAAATTTTTAAATTCAGGCTAGAAAAGATGGAATCGCTAAAAATGATGATGAAGATAGTAAAGGGTTCTAAAGAAGAGATAAAAGTTCTCAAGAAACAAGTGGATAGATTATTTAAATTATTGGAGGATCAACCTATGAATTCCCTTATAATGGATAAGGAAAAATAGGTTGAATAATTGTTAAGACAAATAATTGAGCAAGGGGCAACATTTTATGTGAAAATATGGAGTATACAAGAAGATAAATTAAAGGCTTAAAAAATAAACATAATGGAACAATGGTAAAGAATGCAAGACCTGATCAAGGAAGTCACTACCACATACTGGGACCAAATTTTTAATATGGATCATCCAATCTATCATGTATTAAAATTCATCAAGGCAAGGGATAAATAAGAAGTGTAGGTTAGACAAGATAATGAATCCATCATGGCTAAAATCTCTATTATATTAGTAGAAGCTAATATATGTCAAGAAAATTTGATCCTAATGACCCAAGGTGAGTTGGAGGTTTCAATAATACTTGAAATATAGGTACCAATGCAGAAAATAATGGTCCTAATCCACAAGGAGAAAGCCACATATGCATGTGAATCCCAAGCTTTGCTATTGAACAATACTATGGTATGGTTTAGATGTGAAAGTAATATATTATTACAAGAGGGACTCCTCTCCCCTTATAATGAAATAAATGATATGATGATGAAATAATAATATATTTATATCCTCAAAGAGTGTAAGGAAATCAGTATACCCTTAGAAAAATAATTATAACCTCTGAGGATAGAAGATAGCATGCAAGCAGTTGAACCATTTCTCAATCTTAGAATCTAGACATATTGAATCACTACAAGTATCAGGAGCCTCCCCACAAAAAATAATATCAAAGCAAAAGTTACATTCAATTATTTCAAAATAATCCAATACCCATAAAAATATGAATGGGTGGCTATTAGACAAACTCTAGAGAAGCTTATTTTCTTATAATCCTATTTGATTAATATTTCTTTTAATTTTTTGTGTTTTTTGTTACAATAATTATGAGGAATTTTGACTTTGAGCCCAAGGATACAAACAACTTTGAGTTCTCCTTTAAGCTGGCTAGAAGGCCCCTATGAACTACCAAAACTATAGTGATTCATTACTACTCACTCATGACTAAGTAAATACCTGATCGTTGGTGATCGAAGTTTTGTCTAGCTTGGAGAAGAAGAGGTTGAGATAAATCTCAACAATCAATACCTATGCAGGATTTTTCTTAGTAAAAATCTTGACAAATAAGCAAAGGAGCACTAAAGGATATTTCTTTTGGAATAAGTCTTGATGTAAAAGATTTTGTAATCCATGATGAAGTGCCAACAACAATAATTTTGACTAGTTTGTAAGATGACCTAGGATTCGAGATAAATACAAAAAATTCAAGCAAATACCCATGCTTAAGTCAAATCAAAAGCAACAGAGGTATATGGGTAAAGTTAATGCTTCCTCAACTTAGGAGACAAAGACCATATACTAGATCATGGCTTGATAAAATGTATTAGCCACTCATTCAATATAAAGTATGGCAATGATAGTCTTAGGCCTGGTAGTTATTATAGTCAAAACACACTTCATTGAGTGACTAGAATCCCCAGGAAGTAGGTGAGATTGTTAGATTTAATCATAGATGATTTTAGAGGGAAATTTTCCCCTATTGTAATATATATAATTATGACATAGACTGTGGAAAGGATCAACAAGTTTACAATTGTATTCTTTTGTATGTTTTCTCTTTATTTCATTTTGTAAAAATTGTTGGCTCTTGAGAAGCTTGTGGGTAATCTCAAAATCCCACTTTTGACATCATCTTTGTAAAATATTGCTTGCATATATATACACACACACAAGGGCATATGTCAAATTTTTGGTATAGTTATTTGTAACCTCTTGCTAACCTATTTTTGTGTGTATGTATTTGTTTGTGACCTCTTGCATGTTTTTGGATTTTAGTAAGTATATGTATGTGTGAGGGCCCTATTTCTATTTTTAGACTAGTCAATTATTTTAATTATCCTATGGGACTTGCCTTCTTATGCATGCATATAACTAGTAACTCTCATATATGCTTCAATGTGTCAAGGAGAGGAAGTGTTCACCATTGGTACCTAGCGTTCAAGCCTATTTTTGTAAGAAGATCTTAGCAGATTTATTGATGTGTTGCCACCCCTTTTCTTTTTTTGAGTTGCTTTATTTTTATCTCTTGTACATATTTTCTCTTTGTTGAGTCCAAGTGAGCCTTAAATATCACTTTATAACAAGGATATGGCCTTGTAAAATCTTTTGAAGGCCCTATGCTCTCAATTGTGGCCCTGTTGTATCACTCTCTACAAGGTACAATTGCCACATAAGGGAAAAAAGGAGATGACAACAAGAAGAAACATAAATATTTTACTTTGTATAGAAACTCATATGGGAAAGAATGCTTTCACCTCAGAAGGTATATCATCAGATGATGACAATTGTCCCTCAAAAAAACCTCACATTGGTATCCCATGGATCACATAGATGCTTTGATACCTGCTGGCATTTTTGCCACATTGTTTTGATTTTTGATTATTCATGCATAAGATGTTGAAGTTCTCACTCCTTTACAGGTTTTGATACAAAAAAAGCTAAGTCCAAAGACTGTCGTGATATCGCGATAAAAAGTAGCATGGAAGGCACAGTTCAAAACCATCGCGATATCGCGACATGTCGTGTTATCGCGGGTATGTTGAGGAGAGAGAAGTCAAAAGCAAAGTTGTTGCGATTTAGCGACGTGTTTCAAAATCACGGTCAAAATGGTCAACGAGAGACAACACAGTAAAATGTCACGTTTTCACGACTTACAATGGCTATGGAGCAGAGTAAGAGAAAAGGTCACAAAATCGTGACATAACTAAGCAAAGGATGATGACAATGAATCTCGTAGCGATATCGCGACAAAATAATGAACAAGGCACAAAAGGCGAAAGACGTCGCGATATCGCGACGTGTTGCGTGGTCACGACAAAGTTGAAACAAAAATCATAAGGCATGAAAGGCATCACGATTTCACGACATTTGTGGAGGTGAAGTCCAACAACAGTGAAACGTCATGATTTTGTGACATATTGGGGCAGAAGGACCAAGTGCAGAGAATTGTCGCGATTTTGTGACATGTCGCATTTTCGCGAGGAGGAAGCAAGGAGGCAGCCAGATTGTAAGGAACGCCACGATTTCATGACATGACAATTTTTTGTAGACGAAAAATCGTAAAGTCCAAGGAGATAGAACCCATCATGATTTTGCGACATGCTAGAGATTAAAGAACCACTTGAGGCAAGAGTGTCATGTTTTCGCAGGTTGAGAGCTGGACCGTACAAGGCAAGAGAAAATTGTCGTGAAATCGCAACATGTTGCAGTTTTGTGGGTATACAGAAGATAAGGGCACATAAGGTAGAAGAAGTAGCGATTTCGTGACATGATGAAGTTTTTGTGACATGGTGAAGAGTGTTGCATTTTTGCAACATACTAGGAAGACACAGCCAAAAGAGAGAAAGGTGTAGCAAAATCGTGCCTTATCGCGTTTTCGAGGTTCGAAGTAGCGAAGAGACAAATTTGGGAAAGAATGTCATGATTTCACGATAGGTCATAGTTTTGTAGAAACAGAGTGAAGAAAGAGCAGAATAGTACAGAACGTCGCGTTTTCGCGACCTGTTACAGTTTCGCGCCAGAAAGCAGTTCAAACGGCTCGATGAAGCATTGCGATTTTCAAGATTAAAAGCACTCCAAAATTAAATGTTTTGCTGCTTTCCAATGTATACAAGGTAGAAGAACGTGTCCAAGCCACCAGAATTAAAGACACCCCATTATTCAAAGCTTCTATTTATGATTTTTCTAACGGTTCAAACATGCTCCAAGAACGATCATTTAATGAAGACGATCGGTTGCTTGTTTCATTCAATTTCTGGTTTCTCCTAGGCTGGTTTAAGGGGATCATTTCCTTGTTTCTATTGCACATTTTGTAGATCTCGAGGAGGTTCGTTGCATATTTTTAATGCTTTAGAGAAGCAAGACTTCTATAAATATCAATGTACTTCTCCAGAACAATTATTTGGGAGTTTGAGAGACAGGTTGCATGAAAGCTTTCAAGTTCTTTGCATGAATGAAAGATATTTGGCCTCTGATTTTTTAAACGTCTTTCTATGTGATTTCCTTCTATTTCATGTATTTCTCAGTTATGCTCATATTTCTAATCTGCTATTAGATTTCAATTCTGTATTTGAGTTTGAATATTGCAAATGAGGAAGTGAGTTCTGGAATGCAATCCTGAAGGTTGTCTGTGCAAGGTCGTAAGTGGATTATGTTGTATTCTATTATTATATGTTGTTCATATGCTTGAGGTTAAATTCTTGCTGAGTTTATTTCCCCGATCATATAAATTCGGCCTTAGCCATATTTCCCATCTCTTTCTATAATTTCCCATTTCTTTTTGCATATTTCCAATTCCTTTCCAGTAACTCTAGTCTTCATCAAGCTTAGATTTAGTAAGGGAACCAGCCCTCTCTGGATATTGGTCTGGGAGACATTTCTTTCTCCCAGCCTTTCAATGTTGGCGGGGTCTAGGGCGCATTTCGCGTAAAATCCTTTCCTGTGGCAGATTCGTGACCAATAGTTTTTGGCACGCCCGGTGGGACAGACTTCTTCTGTCTTACAACAACCCATGGTCGGTGGGATAAGCATTATTTCCAATTGATAAACCCACCTGTGCCAACAGTTTTTGGCATGCCCAGTGGGACAAACTATTTCTATCTTAGAAAGATCCCATAGTATTGAGGGTTTAATGTTCGCCTTCATGTCGTATAGTTAGAACATTTGGTGACTCTATAGCACCCAAAAATCTCTGAATGTGGATGTAGTGAAAGCTATACTTCATGATCACGAGATCAAAGTCCAAAAAAGTTAAAGATCTTATTGAGTTTTTTGAACTTGACAGCACAAAAAGAGGTGAACATTCTAGGCTGGTTTCCCCATCGTTTGCATCATCTGCCATATTCACACAAACCTCTGGTATTGTTACTAGTTTTTCATCTTCTTAGTCACATCCACTAGTCCCAATGGCCCAGTATCCTCAACCCAGGAAGTTCTTGGCATTGAATAGTTCAGGAGCCTTGAATTTGTAGGCTTAGAATCCAGTTCCCCAGGCTGCTTTGAAAGTTTTGCCGACCTATTATGGTACGGGTAAGACTGCATATGAACATATTAATGATGTAGCTTCTTTGGCGGCCATCCATGATATAACTGATGAAGATGTGATGGTAAAGTTGTTAGTGTTGTCCTTGAGAGGAAAATTGTTGTATTGGTACCGAACATTTCAACCAGGCACCATTACATCATGGGATCAGCTAGGAGAACTATTAGTTAAGAATTTTCATGAATAGGCTGATCCATTTTCATTATTGCATTAGTTTAACGCAATCCAGAGGCACCCACAGGAAGAGATAGCTGATTTCAATGTCAGATTTAGTAGAACCTGGTAGAGAATTCCTGATGGTCTTCGGCCTGTTGATGAGCTAGCTACATTTTATTACCTTAGAGCATTCAACACAGACATCGGTTGGGCTGTCCGGCAGTCCAACATGACTACATTTCTAGAGTTGTTCGAACAAGCGTTAAAGGCGGAAGCTGATTTGATTGCTATAGGTAGACTTCCTCCAAAGGTAACAATGCCTATTATACCTGATATTCCTAAGTATTTGTACTCTGGTTCACTTCCACAACCCATGCCATCTATGTATCCTACCCCATCATGGATCTCAAATGCGCCTCAAATCGCACTTATTCCAGTTCCTCAGCTTCCTGCTCCAACTATTCCCCAGTTGCCTTCATCGAGCATTCCATGGTTAGTCCTTCCACTTCCAATTCCTGCATTGTCTTCCCCATAGGTTCCATTACCTTTATCGGCATCGCCTGTGTCCTCAAGCCTAGATCCTCAATTGGCTATGTTACAAGAAATTTAGTCGGCTATGAGATCTCTCACTAACAAGGTGACATCTATGGAACGGAGAGAGGCGAAAAGGAATTATCAGCCATGAAGATTTATGCCGGTAGTAACTAGAGAACAACCTATTCTTAGCAAGGCTATGGAGAAAGTACCTGAAAGGAACTCAGCAATTCTGGTAAGTGAAGAGGCTGGCCCTTCTGAAGTTTTACATGAGCCATATTACTGGTGTTCTTCCTATAATGACCCACATGATGAGTCCACTTGCATGGTCCACCCAAATTATTTGCAAGTTCTTACAGGGAACCTTGTAAACATGATTCGAGAGGTGGATATTACTTTCATGGAGTCTCTAGAGGAACATATAGCAATATTGACATGCAGCGGCAAGAAACCAATGTTGGTAGATCCGGCTAAGATGGAGCCATTGAAAGTACCTCTTGTACAAGCAACGAAGCAGCAAATGCCAACAAAGGTTCATGATTCCCCAACGCAATGACAATCACCTATTTTGTCGAAGGATCCACTTCCACAACCAGTAAAAGAGAAGGAACAAGCTTCTACTTCCCAGCCACAAGCAGAAACAAAGGAGCAAGCCAAAGAGATGTTGCAGTATCCATCATTGACCAAACGACAATGAGTGGAGGCTACCCAGCAATATAAAAGTAAATTTGAATCTGCTAGTGGAGGGAAGGAAAAAATCTCCATGGAGTACAACATTATTGAAGAACTCAAATGGATACCAACTAAGGTAAGTTTGTATGACACATTACAGTTGCCTAGACAGGTAAATCTCTTATAGGAATTCTTGAAGACCATACAAAGTAAGGGGAAAGCTCCAGCCCAGGTGGTTATGGCTCAAACGTTAACTTCTACAGCCACTGGAATGAATAGACCACCCCCATTTTATCTGTCACTCAGGATGGAAGGTTGGATTGTACATAATTGCCTGATTGATTCTGGTGCTACGACAACTGTCATGCCAAAGGCAATTTGTGAAGTGATGGGAATGGAATGTACAAGAAGCATCCCTGGTGTCTTGTAGTTGGATGGGACTCCAATGAAAATAGTGTGTGTAATCAAGGATGTCCCAATTGTTTTACACACTATGCCTCAGATTACAGTCATTCAGGAGATAGTTGTGGTTGATCTAGAACCGTATTTCAGTATGTGCTTAACTAGAGAATTTACTGCAAATTTGGGAGGCTACCTTGCTCTGGATTATTCTCATTTGGATATTCCTTTCAAAGGAAGACGAGTCCGGATCTATAATTAGAAGCCTTCTAATTTTCATATTGATAATATAGAAGAAGAAGAAAATTCCAAAAATGCTATTCATATGATAACTGAAGAGTTGGAGGATCCTGATTTGGAGGATGCGTTTTCAATGCTCAATTTTAATGTCATGATCGAAACTGAGATTGGATGTTACTCCATTACGAAGCCTGAAGAGGTTGAAGTCAAGTTGCCTCTCGATCAAGTTGGTCAAGACTCTCTCGCGGATCAGCTCTATTTTTATGGAGCACAATACAGAAATGGCGTTAACACTGGGACTGAACGATCATGCCTAGGTTTCAAGATGGCTGGGACACTTGGAGTACAATAGTTGCAAATCTTTGGTGACTTTGAGCTGATCATCAATCAAGAGTCTACTGAGTGTCTGTCAAAGTTCTGGGATCCAGGAGACAGAACTGTGTTTGGGTTCGTGTCTTTATCGAAAGTTCACAGCTAATTCGGGAGTTACCTCTTAAAAAAAAAAAAAAGTATTGTTTTCCTTTATCAACTTCGGCTCTTTTTGCATGCGAGCCCGCAAGTACGTATTTCTTTATTTTTTCTTCTTCCTTCCCAATAGATAGTGTCTTTTGTCAATTTCTTCCTTCCCCTCTTCATTCCCTTCTTCTCCTACTCCTTTTTCTTCTGCAAGTAATCAAGCCACTGCTGTTGTTTCTTTTTCCCTTTTCGATATTCTCGTTTCTTCTTTTCCTTTTCTTCTAATTTCATTGTCATTTTAGAATTTATCCACAGTTCCCATCATCCCTTCGACTTCCATTCCATTATTCATTATTTCCATCCCCGCAGTCAGTGACATAGTAGCCCCTTTTTAGGTGTTGTATCTACCGCATCATTTCCTCCACTCCACCATTCCATCATTTACTATTTCCATTCCATAGTCCTCACTCCGTTCATTCCATTCATTTCTATTTTGCAACCCCAAGTGCTTTCATGGAGATTCTTTTATAGCACCTGGTAAGCCAAGCCACATAAAGATTCCTTGAGTTTTCAGTCAATCAACAAGAGTTGTTGCAGTAGTCCGCCGAGATGTACCCCATCAGCCAGCTTGTTGTTCTCAATTTTTCTTGACTCTGTTGCCCAATGGATTCATGTCTGGGATTCGTGCATACAGCAAAACTGTATACCCTACGAGCTACCAAGAATGTTGGTATTTTTTCCACATTGTTTTGATTGTTGATTATTCATGCATAAGATGTTGAAGTTCTCACTCCTTTACAGGTTTTGATGCAAAAAAAGCTAAGTCCGAAGACTGTCGCAATATCGTGACAAAAAATAGCATGGAAGGCACAGTTCAAAACCATTGTGATATCATGACATGTCACGTTATTGCGGGTCTGTTGAGGAGAGAGAATTCAAAAGCAAAGTTGTCACAATTTTGTGACGTGTTTCAAAATAGTGATCAAAATGGTCAACGGGAGACAGCGCAGTAAAATGTCACGTTTTTGCGAATTACAATGGCTATGGAGCAGAGTAATAGAAAATGTCACAAAATCACGACATAACTAAGCAAAGGATGATGAAAATGAATATCGTAGCGATATCGTGACAGAATAATGAACAAGGCACAAAATGCAAAAGACATCGCGATATCGTGACGTGTTGCGTGGTCGCGGCAAAGTTGAAACAAAAATCATAAGGCATGAAAGGCATCACGATTTCATTACATTTGTGGAGGTGAAGTCCAGAAATAGTGAAACATCATGATTTCATGACATATTGGGGCGGAAGGACCAAGTGCAGAGAATTGTCACTATTTCACATGTCACGTTTTTGCGAGGAGAAAGCAAGGAGGCAGCCAGATTGTACGAAACGTCACGATTTCGTGACATGACGAATTTTTGTAGACAAAAATTAGTAAATTCCAAGGAGATAGAACCCATCACAATTTTGTGACATGTTGGAGATTAAATAACCACTTGAGGCAAGAGTGTCATGTTTTCGCAGGTTGAGAGCTGGACCGTACAAGGCAAGAGAAAATTGTCATGAAATCGCAACATGTTGCAGTTTCGTGGGTATACAAAAGAGAAGGGCACATAAGGTAGAAGAAGTAGCGATTTCATGACATGGTGAAGTTTTCATGACATGGTGAAGAGTGTTGCATTTTCACGACGTACTAGGAAGACACAACCAAAAGAGAGAAAGGTGTAGCGAAATCGCGCCTTGTCGCATTTTCGCGGTTCGAAGCAGTGAACAGACAAAATTGGGAAAGAACGTCACGATTTCATGATAGGTCATAGTTTCATAGAAACAGAGCAGAGAAAGAGTAGAATAGTACAAAACATTGCATTTTTGTGACCCGTTACAGTTTCGTGCCAGAAAGCAGTTCAAACGACTCGATGAAGCATTACGATTTTCAAGATTAAAAGCACTCCAGAATTAAATGTTTTGCTGCTTTCCAATGTATACAAGGTAGAAGAACATGTCCAAGCCAATAGAATTAAATATGCCCCATTATTCAAAGCTTTTGTTCATGATTTTTCTAACGGTTCAAACATGCTCTAAGAACGATCATTTAATGAAGACGACCGGTTGCTTGTTTCATTCAATTTTTGGTTTCTCCCAGGCTGGTTTAAGGGGATCATTTCCTTGTTTTTTTTGCACATTTTGTAGATCTTGAGGAGGTTCATTGCATATTTTTAATGCTGTAGAGAAGCAAGACTTCTATAAATATCAATGTACTTCTCCAGAACAATTATTTGGGAGTTTGAGAGATAGGTTGCATGAAAGCTTTCAAGTTCTTTGCATGAATGAAAGATATTTGGCCTTTGATTTTGCAAACGTCTTTCTGTGTGATTTCCTTCTATTTCATTTATTTCTTAGTTATGCTCGTCTTTCTAATCTCTCGTTAGATTTCAATTACGTATCCGAGTTTGAATATTGCAAATGAGGAAGTGAGTTCTGGAATGCAATCCTGAAGGTTGTCTACGCAAGGTCATAAGTGGATTATGTTGTATTCTATTATTATATGTTGTTCATACGCTTGAGGTTAAATTCTTGCCGAGTTTATTTCCTCGATCATATAAATTCGGCCTTAGCCATATTTCCCATCTCTTTCTATAATTTACTATTTCTTTTTGCATATTTCCAATTCCTTTCCAGTAACTCTAGTCTTCATCAAGCTTAGATTTAGTAAGGGAACTAGCCCTCTCTAGAGATTTGTCTGGGAGACATTTCTTTCTCCCAGCCTTTCAATGTTGGTCGGGTCTAGGGCGCATTTCGCGTAAAATCCTTTCCTGTGGCAGATTCGTGACCAACAA
>JAQPPZ010014036.1:0-79003 GCA_028583015.1 Wollemia nobilis
TTAATATAGACCTAACTCTAGGGGAGGAGCTAAATAGTAATGCATGTGGGATAAAAACACCCAAGTATTAATACAAACTAAAGGTTTATAGACCAAGATAGTGAAAAGAAGAGAAGTCCCAAGCTCAACCTCCAAAAAAACACCCACCCATAAAAGAGAAGAAACACATTAAAAAATGTGAAAATACAAGGTGGGAAAGAGTCCCTCAAACAATTTTATTTTTACATAGATAATTTTGAAGAGGTTTTTGGTTCCTCCAAAAAATTATGCCTCGAGAAATGTGCTTGAGCTCTTTATATTTTTTCCATTTTTCAAACATTGGATAAATAATATATGTGTTGATTCGAATATCTCTGACAAAATTATAGTTTTCCAGTTTCAAAATAAGAGGAATTATTTTTATTTTGGATCCTTGTCTACATGTTGCTTGCTATAAAACTCTAGAAAAAAATGAAGGTCTACCATCAAATTTAACTTTCTCAAACAAAGGCAATCTAAAATTAATTTGATATCCCCTAGCTCTGAGTAAAAAAAAATATTTTTAATAAAAATAAATCCATCCCTGGAGCTTTCTCTAACCAAAAATCTATTGAGTTTACTCATGATAAAAATATTTTTTTGATGAACTAGATGATGGGAGGAAGCAAAGATGTATTGATAGGTATTCATCAGCTTCTAAAATAATTTAGTGAAAATAATTCCAGTCTGAGCAAAATCAAACCCCTTTAAAAACACAGTACCCAGAAGTGTTACTTCACAATAAAAAATAAAGGAAGTAATTTTAATCCTATCATAAAAGGAACTATAGGCAATAAGAAATCCATTAAGATCCTTCTTAGGGCCATGCCAAAATCTAATGACATCATCAACGTATCTTATAAAATGAAATATTTTCCATAGCAACATTATTAAATACTTGTTCCTCTAAATGATAGAGAAATAAAAAAGCATAAAAAACAACAAAACTACTTTCCATGGTTGTTCCTCTTATCCACCTATATGTTTTTCCTTTGAATTCCAAGAAGTGTAATGTTAACACTATCTCTGCAAACCTTACCATAAATTTTATCTTAGTCGGATCAAATTCGATCCTCAAAAAATGATGAAGGGATACCAATCCTTAAGATGTGGGGATGTTGAGATAGAGGCTCTCAACATAAAAAGAGAAAAAAATAATATCCTAAGGAAAAATATGGTCATGCAGATATTTAATTAGAGATATGGAATCCAAGAGATAATTTTTTTGCTTCAACAAAATTGGCAAGAGCAGATGATGAAGCCATTTGGAGGTAGGTTCGAGCATGAAACCATAGTAGGAACATATGGGTTGATCATAAAGCTTGGGATTGTGGATTTTGGGGAGTAGGTAAAAGACACACACTTTGACAGAGGATGGTGTTACCTAGAGCATAAATTTCCTATGGTTTTTTGAAAGCAAATTCCTTCTAAAAGCCCAATAAAGCAAATATTGGAGTTGATAAAAAATATCCCGCTAGGGGACTTTTTTCACTTTAGAGTAAACATTTTGATCTAAAATCTTGGAAAAGCCTTCTAAAATGTACCAATCTGTGGACAAAACACAAACACCCATGTTTTTATCTATGGGCCTAATGATAATGGATTTGTCATTGGCAAGGAAACAAATGGCAGACCATATATGGGGTGGAAAGGCACGTTGGTGGGTGGGATTGATAATAGATAGTTTTTTATTGAGGAATATTTAACCTATGTCAATAAATTATTCCAAAGGCTTGTAAAACTATGAGAGAGTAAAAATTATATTGGAAACATGGAAAGGATCAATGGGCTTAAGTGGTTTTAGAGGGCCACCTCTTGGTCGAAAGAACCATTCAAGATGAAGGCATCTAAAAAAAGCTGAAAAAACTCTTGTTTTAGAACCTCTTTGGCCATGGGAGGAGGAATAGGGAGGAAATTTAAACCTAGGCTAAGGGCCTCAATTTCATTATGGGTAATTTTTCTAGAGGAAAAATTATGGATAACAAGATTTGTGATTTTTCCATCCATAGCCCAAATAGGACTTCTATAAAAATAACGATGGCCAAAATCCTATGGGTTTAAAATTGCAGACCAAGGGGTTATTTTTTGTTTCCATCATAGTTTTGGTAATGGAAGAGTCCATGCCATTGCTAGTTCTGAACAAATAGGGCAAAATTTTTTCTAAAATTCTCGATACTAGAGTTGTGGAATTTTTTGCCATTGTCCTGTTGCAATTGCTGTTGCACATAGGAAGTGTGGTTCTGAAAGTTTCTCCTCTTCTTTTATATTTTTTGAGAAGGACCCCAAAATTTTAAATTATGCCCCTATTATTATTGTTGTTGTTTTTTTTATTGTTTATTCCTTTGTTATGGTTGTCATTGTTGTTTATTTCTATGTTGTGGATGTTGCTATGATTACCTTTTCTACGTGGTGGAGGCTTTCTTGTTTGGCCTTGTATTGTGACTTCTATTCTTGTTGTGTTGTGCTAGAAAGTTATTTTGTGCAACTGTGATTATTTTTTCTAGATGATCGATTTGCTTCTTGATTTATTTTTTAACAATATATTATAATATCTTCGCAAGCTTTCCAATGATATATTATAATAGCCAATCGAATCCCTGAGTCAAAAGTTATGGTTTCGAGAATTTGTGCCAATGAAATTCAAATTTGAATATATTTCTGGGTAGGAGAATGAAAATTCAAATTTCAAATGAATATCTTCCTAGGTGGAAAAGGGGAGTTATGTTTTCTAGAATGTTCTATGGAAGTTATTAAAGGGGAAATAGGGATCACCAAAAGGTAGTCTATTGTGACAGATCATGGATCCAAATTTTATATTTTTGATCGATTTTATTTTTAATCAAATCGGCCCTCTGATTGTAGTATTTTAATTTTCTGATTCTGTAATTTCATTTCATTGAAGAATATTAGAAGTTGGATTTATTTTGAAATTTATTGTGTTATTGAGTATTGTGTGAGTGTTGGGTGGAGTAGCCCTTCACCAGAAGATAAGGAGTAACACTCTCACCCACCATACCCTCATGTATAGGGACCATTCCTCCCTCACTTGGTCAATATGAGAGATCCTTATCTACAATATTCTCCATATTGGTGATCTTCACTAGGTTAATTTCCTCCTAATAGGAAAAACACATCTATTCACACACACCCTTCAGGACTACATCCACCCCAACCAAAAAGGATGTCACTTTATGACCAATCCTTTCATCGACATGCATCCTAGTATACCTCTACGTGTATTTTCCCATCTCATCCATATCACTATCTTTAGTCGTATCCCACACCACATATTATCCAAATGTCCCTATCTCCACTCCACAATATTCTACTTTAGCCTACTCCACCACCAATTTAGCAATTCCAAACATTCCATTCTTCTTATTCATTATCATCTTTGTACCCATATCCCAATCCCATTTACATACTAGAATATTGATCCCCACCTACCTTGATTTTTTACCTCCTCCTATTGACATCCAACACATCCTCTCTTGCCTTGACAACCTTGAGTTACACTTGAGTCATTTTCGATGCCATTCATCTTCTCACTACTATGCTATGGATTTCATTCCCTCTCCTTCTTCCATCCCAATCCTTTGTTCATGCATGCAACCTCAACTAAAACCTAGGTCCAAAATCCAACCACTTGCACCTATCCCACGTACCTCATGCTCATCGCCACTTGAACCATACATATACCCCATGCCTATTTTTTCAACACCACTTTCTTAGAAATTCCACCAACTACTCCACCAAGGCCTCCTTGTGCTACCTAAAATCTACCTTGTTGACCCACTATGCTCTAAGCCATGAAAATATAGAGAGAACCAATTTTGTATTTATCATCATCAACCGAGGCATGACATCAATGCATACTGCACTTTTGAAATCCTTGTCTAGGAAATGTTGTTAGATGAATCTCTCCCACAATCCAAAAATGCTCTCCCTTCTATTTGACTTCAAATTCCTCCACATCATCTTGTACCTTTCCCTATACCACCACATGATTTTTTCACATCCACACCCCATTATTTTCAATAGTTGTCCAACTACATAAATCACCAAAATCCTAGTTGCATCATCACTTCACCTAGTCATTCTAACATGATCCCCATCACTTCACACATTATTATATTATTTTCTCCTCTTATTTATTCTTCCCTTCTCTTTCTTCTTCTTGTTATCCTGCATAGTTTTATGGTCATGCTTTGAGTGGCTATATACCTATGCTAGATTTCCCTTCTTCATCTCTTATTTCCCTTTCTATTTGGCATTGTTGTATGGTCACGCTTCAAGTGGCTACATACCTATACTAATTTTACCTTTTTCTTCCTCTTCTTCTCATCTTCTTTTCTTCATTACTTCACTCATTATTATTTTTTGTACTTATTCATTCTTGTTTTCCTCCACATCTCTTTTTTGCTCCCAATTTTTCTTGTTTTTCATTATTACATGCATTCTACCATTTACATAATTATCTCATGTTTGCTACACCCCCCACACATTGGGGCAAGCATTACCATGACTCCCTCTTCTCATTATTTGTTCACACACCCATCTCTTTCAACATGGTTTCTAATCTCATATGATTAAGTATCACAAAATTCCTCTTGTAGATATTTTCCTTGCATGTCATATCTCTCACACTATATCCATTGCATATATGTATCGCTCCTCTTGTACATTTCCATTAATATTTGTATATTCTCCCTATAGAAATACGTCCATGATAGAAATAATATACACACTTATTAGCATCACCACTTGGATGTCCACTCCCCTTCTCAGGATTAAAGAGTATACAATATTTTGTGTGATTTTGACCACTCACTAGTTAAGTCAATCAAACGTCACCTCTAGTTGACAAGTTCTTACTCTTATTACAACATCTTTTGGTTGCTTAAATTTCTTTTAGGGACCATTCACAGATGCCATATTTTAATCAAATTTTGAGTCTAGGGAAAATAACACCTTGCGTAGATATCACCACCTAGAAAATAGTTTCCCCTACCCATCCTATAATTTGTGTGATCAAAATATGACCTAGGGATAAATAAAGGGATAAGCATAAGAAAAAATAAAATAAAAAATGTAGAAAACAAAATCCAACACGCACATTCCAAAAAAAAAACAAAAAGAAGAGAAAGAGTACCATAAATTAAGAATTGAGAACAAGGGGTAAAAAAAAGGAAAAGCCTTCAAGAAACATAATTGTTATGCTTCATCTCCTTTGGTATTTAGATTTAACATAACATCATGGGACAATTTCCATTGCTAGCTATAGGCTCTAAGCGCCTGCCTGCAAGTGGAATAGTCTTACAAGTGGTGACACATCTATCACATTAGCCACCTTATTTTATACATATCACTATGCACTTGTGGATGAACTATCTACTTTGGTTATGTTTAGAACGGGTTAGTCCCCCCTCCTTCAAAATGGATAAATGAACATCACTTA
This sequence comes from Wollemia nobilis, assembly GCA_028583015.1. NCBI lineage: Eukaryota > Viridiplantae > Streptophyta > Pinopsida > Araucariales > Araucariaceae > Wollemia > Wollemia nobilis. Next base: position 5,477 of record JAQPPZ010014036.1, read on the forward strand.
TTGCACACACCAGTCCTTGATAGAATTTGATCTAGTTAGGTTAGTTATGAGTTGTAGATAAACCTTGCTCAATTCCTCAAGAGGTTTGATTGCTATAACTATAATTGTCATGATTATTGCATAATCCGTATACCATTATACATCCCTAATATTAAATAAAGGATCACATTGCCACTAGTTATGCTACAATATGAGTGCTTCCTCTATGCATTTTAGCATACACATACATGCATCATTGCATCTATCCTACATTTATTCATTTTCATTACATCATTCTACATTGCATCTACACTATAGTGATATCCTTCTCCTAAATGCTACCACATGCATATATGTTCACCCATCATACATTCACCTATTAATATTCTACACTTACACACACATGTAATCAAACATCACATATTCATTCACATCAAATCATGACACATGTATATAAAGTTGCACCAAAAAGTGTATATATATATTATGATAAAAATACCCTTAGGCTACAAAAATGGAATACATCCACAACACATCTTAGCCCTATTGATCACCAGGATTCTCACCACTCCCCTCTTGAGTTTGCCATTACTTGCTCCATCCCATGTACCTCTACCACCGCACTTGACTCTAGAGCTACCTCTACCTTGCACACCTCGGCTGCCCACTCAACCTTGGAACTGCCTCCACCACCTGTGTCACCATAGGTACTATCCCCCTATATAAACTTGGGGTAGCATCCCCTATATGTATACTATTGGTATTGTTATCCTCAGATCCCTCAACAATATAGATGGTGCACTCCATTGAATCTATTGCAACTACATATGTGTCTATGATCATGATATAGATCTCAATTGTGACCCACCATAATCTAAAATTGCATGCCCAAAAAAAACTAAGGTAAGCTCACACTACATACTCATCATTCCCTTATTTTTGAACAACCTTGATACATCATCGTGTACCCATCATAAATGATCTACCTCCATCCTCAAAGTGGTCATCTCCACCATCACCTGTTCCCCTGCCCTCGCACGCTCAGTCTCCTATCATTCCTACCACTACCTCTCTATCTTGACACATAATTTTACCACCTCTACCACATGAGTAGCTTGATCTCCATCCCTTTTAGCCTGAACTTGTTGAACACCCTCCTGTAATATGGTAATATTTACATTCAACCTCACATCAATAGCTATAGTCTCCACTATATAGCATTACAACTCTTCCATAATCCTAGCATGCCTCGTCTCCTCCACCTTGAGTCATAAGTGTAGCTCCATACAAGATCTCTCTAACTTCTCCCTCTCAGAAGCTCACCTACTCACCTTATGCTAAATTCTCCTCTAACTCTTGGTGCTCCTCTCTCCATATTCCTAGTTGTATGACCCAATCTGCCTCACTCTTATGCAATCACCATTCCAAATACTATATCATTTCTCTTAGTATCAAAAACTCCTCTTGAGCATCTATCCTCTCATGTTAATTGAAAGGTATGTCCCCCATATCTCCAGCATCATCCTCCTCCATCATCACCATGTCTCTCTATAGAAATCCTCCCAATCCATCACCTACCATTCTACCAACCTTATCCTCCATAAGCACTATATCATCCAAAGACTAACCCCTGCCACCAGCCTATCACTTTGATGATATCACTAAAGGAATACCAAACCTATCATCTCTATGTTTCCTCCATTGTCTAAGAGGCTCCTCCATCTCATAATTTTATCTTGCACTTGGATCTGTACCAACTCCCCCTAGTGCCTATCCTCTCAGTACAGGAAATCCACCTACTAGCTGCATCGATCCATCAATCACTCCATATCCTAGCTCCTAATTATGTGTAGTCCACCATGCATCATACTCAGGAGTAGTCCTTACATCATCCATGTTTAGAATCATCATCAGTGGATCCCTATCACCACTTAAGAGAGGCACTACAGTTTTCCTCCCTCAATCACCCTGTCTCCTATATATCTCAACAAATGCATTTGGTCTCCTCTATTGCAAACTAAAATTTTGCATGATCCTACTAAAGGTAAATAACTCTGTCTATCATGCATACCACCCTACCATACATCACACTCTATTGATTTCTCCCAATTGCTCCCCATCCTTCTCCCACACCATATTGCCCTTATAGGACCTCCACTGAAAATGCTTTGGCTTTAAAGCACCAAATTGTATCATTTAAAATAAATAATCACCCTCATGTGGCCTGTTCATCCCCTTCTCATTATCTATCTACCACCTCAAGGCATAGGGTATGAATTTATCCATCAATGCATGCACACTATATGACAACACCATCAATCGCTCTACCACAATGTGTTCCCATGCCCAAACCTATAGCAATGGGCTCCAACTCAAACCCATCTATGTTGCTTGCACTACATTATGAAACTCTCTATATACCTATGCCAATAGTGTAGATGCCCATGCAAACACTACCTCATGCTCTACCATATCACATACTACATCCATCATATTCTAGGAGAATTTTACTCTTGAGGTATCTGGTAGAGCATATGTGGATATCATAAGCATCACCACACAATGGTGATTAGACATATTATTGTACCAATAGTACTCATAATTCAACCCCTTTCTATAGTCTACCTCTCCCCACTTCTCACCAAATTTGTACCGCAACACCTCCTTATGTATATCATCCACTCCTACCTTCATTGGAATACCTTCTATTGATAGTTTATATATCCTGTATATGTCCTCTAGTGTAATGGTCATCTCACCTGTAGAAAAGTGAAAAGTGTTCCTATCTGGATTCCACCTCTCACACAATGCTAAAATATATGCCCTGTTGGCATGTATACTCAACACATCCCACACGCCCTTCATCCACACCCTACCCATCCACTATACATCGGCCTTGTAACAGACCTTACCAAGAACAAATCTCAATGATCACATATGATATCACAACTCAATCATATTCATATGTTTCATCCACAAACATCACACAATTTTCTATCAGTTCTACATGCATATCCTATTCATTTTTATCATTTCATTCAAACAATCATTACATACAACATTCATAAAACATATATCATACAAAAAAATTCAATTCATAGGTCTCCATGTGAACTTAAGTCCAGTTTGCATGCCACCTTATGAAATCAGTAGGAAGGACATTTTTAGGCACCCATTAGGCCCTTTCATGGATAAATTGTCTCCCCATACACAAACAACACTTTTTTGACACATAAAACAACATGCAACACACAAATATGTTTTTTGAGACACAGAGTTCCAACACCCACAAACACATCACATGACAATAAACCAATCACATTTTTGGATACCCATTTCACCCTTTCACGGTGAAAGTTCAAGTGAATTTAAAAATAGTACATATTTCATGCCCAAAAAAACATTCACACTCATCCACATACACCTTGTGGCACACAATTCCAAAACACACCAACACAATCCAAAACACAAAACAAATCATACTTTTGAACACCCATTTCACCATTTTATGATGAAAGTTCAAACACATTTGGAAAATAGTACATCATTCATCCCCAACAATCAAAGTCAACCATTCACACACAACGTATGCCATACAGTCAAACTAGTCAAAATATTGGTCAAACCAAAAAATGGTCAACACTTATGGACACCCATTTGGACACCACTTTGTGTACACATTTCAATTATTTTTCACATGCAAATATACAATCATGCTCAAACCCATATTCTACATTTTTAAACATTCACGCAAATCAAAATCAAAACCAGTTAAGTATCAGGTACTTACTAGTGGGGTCCCGCATTAGAAACCAGTGCTTGCATGTCCTCTTTACATCTCCCTCTTGACTCATATTTTTGCAAGCACTTCACTTTACCAACTCTTTCTAACTCCTCTATTCACTACTCCTTTGTCGCGTAAATGATGACTCACATGCATGAAGAAAACCTTTATGTCTCAAAATCCTAGTTCGTTGGCCACCCTACGAACTCAAGTCTAGTTCATAGGCTGCTCTAAAAACTCAAGTCCAATTCGTAAGCCACCCTACGAATGCAAGCCCAGTTCATAGGCTGCCTTGCAAACCAAACCTCATGATACCATTTCCACATTTTCTTCACTCCTACAACCTCTTCTTCCTGTCTTTCATTGTCTATCTAAATTTTCCCACCTTTTTTCAACATTTTTCTCTATCAGTTAACTCATCACCACATCCCCATATTAAATTTGTATCATTGTTGATTCCTTGTTTGAGGGGGTATTCATACACAAATTCACTTTGCATACAACCAAAAAATCAAACATCCAAATCATGGATATCACAACCATTTACAAATTTTTTTTGTTGAAGACTATCTCAAGATAATAACAAACTCAATCCCAATCAGACAATTATTAAGTCACAAGAGCCATGTGCATTATCATATATATCTCACTTTCATTCATGTATATTGACGTCGACCACATACTGAATGTTATGCTTGATTCATCCATGCTACTTAGCTCAAATTGTTTGACAGATATCATCATGCACTCATAAATCAATTAGAAGAAAAAATTTGAATAGGCATTTGTTCTATTCGTATTTAGACCATATCATATTGGTTGCAAAAGCAAAGTAGTCTTAAGTTACCCTCACAAACAACCAGTATGATATTACAAATATTGTACTAAATCGATAAATCATCACTTTCATCCATATTCGATCATTCACATTCATCCACCCATGCCTTCTTCATATTCTCAAACATCTCACCACCTTATTCCATCAATTTTTTGTACTAAATTGTATTTCACATAGCCTAGTACAAAAATAGGCAAATGTAGATGCCTAAAATTCACACATGCTCATTCCTAGATACTTATAGATCTGCATAGACACTTGTAGGTTGCATAGGATGTCTTAGGATATCGTAGGCCATCATAGACCATCGTAGGCCATAATAGACCATTGTAGGCCATTGTAGACCATCGTAGGTAAGCATAGGCCATCATAGGCCATCATAGGTTGTCATAGGTCATCCTAGGCTACCATATGCCATCATAGTCTATCATAGGCCATCGTAGGCTCCCATAGGCTATCATAGGCTTCCATGGTTATTTGTAGATGAATAAACTATAAAAATATATAAAGTGCACCCAAAACACCTTCTATCCACAAGAGGACCACCTAATAGCTCCTTAAATCCACCTAAGACCTTTCCTTCACCTAATTAGGGCCTCCATGGGACCATTTCCCACCAAAAATTCTAATAGACTAATTAGGAATCTAATTTGTGATTGAATTTCACTTAAGTTACACTTTATCATTAAAATAGGTTTAATTAGGGTTAATAATAAAATTGGTACTAAAAATATCCTAACACATGTGTGCACCCAAGTTGGTTAGAATATTTCCTAGAAAACCTAACTCAACCCTCATCTAACCTAAGAGTTAGCTAACCCTAGTTAACCCTAATCCTCCCTCACACATGTGTGAGGATAGGATATTTCCTTTAGGGCATGTGATAGGATGACTAAGCTTGCCACCTCACAAACCCTAACCTAACCATACTAGAACTTGAAACTAGGGTGTAGTACACCTAACTACCTCCCTAACCTTGGTTTTTCCTATAGATAGAAGGCTTTTCCCTCATTTTACATCTCTCACATTTTCAGTCAACATACCAAAATGTTGCTGAAATTACTCTAGAATCATCATCTACCACTTTGATTCTGACAAACAACACCAAACAACATTTGGATCCCATCTAGATAGGAAACCTTCATTAGAAGTAAACTACAATCTAATTCATACCCCAACCTTCAAACTCGGGATCCATTTCGTAAGACAAAATACAAACTAGCCCTACAATAGATCTACAACATCATGCTAGGTATATATCAAATTTTAGTAGCTTTTGTAACATTTCCAACAACTTTCATAATGTTTTTCTTCATATTTGAGTTGATTTATCTTCATAACTATAGGGCTTGACCAAGGCAGGCTCAAAAACTTGCTAACACATTTTTGCAGGCCCAAAACGGGTATACAAGAACACACACAAGTAGACTACCGGTGGCACACGTACATGGAAGCCCACCTTCATTGAGGAGCTCCAAAAAACACCATCATATGCTTCAAATTTGTGATGAAAATAGGGAATAAATATCTCCATTGAAAGAGAAAATTATTTTGTAACCCTACTTCTAAATGAATAAAGCAACACTTTGAACATTTTATATTAGTTTTAGAAATGGTTGTTTTTTAGTTGCTTCAAAACCATTTAATTATCAAACATCTCTTCAGTAAAATATATTTTATATTCTACAAAACATCCATATTTTTTGAAATAAAACATGGCATATCAAGCATTCCATTGAAATATATCTTAGCTAAGTAAAAATCAACCAAGTAAAAAGTATACCAATGGTATTTCATGAAATCCTCCCCCTCTTAGGCTCAACACAGTCCTCTATGTCTTTACTAGTTGCATCAACAAAATAAATAAATGACAATTACATATTATTTTCAAATAGGAAAAAAAATGTTTTTGCATATCTACTTTTTTCCAAGTAGCATTTCTTTCATAAAATGCTCCCACTGGATCTTGCATTGCTCTAGAGTCCCTTTCCTCATCGATTTTGAATGAAACTCAAGGATTATTATTGGTCTAACCTCTATAGCCTTTGGATTCACCATCTACAAATCAGAAAAATCCCACATATGTTCAGGATTAGCTATATATTCATTAAGAAAAGAAATGTGAAAGATGTCATGGATCTTGGACATACTAGGTGGTAGGACAATTCGACAAGCCACAAGACTAATATTTGTAATTTCAAAGGGTACACAAAACATGGATCAATTTTTGTGAACTTTATAGCACTCTTCTTCGATATCACCATCAAAAACACTCTATCACCTACAAAAAACTCTCTTGGTGACCTTTTAAGATCAATATAGCTTTTATGATGATCTATAGCCTATTTAAGCCTTTTCTTGATTGTTCTTAACTGTATTTTTATTTCTTTGACCATGTCTCATCCAAGTACAATTTGATCCTCTATATTATCCTAAGACAATGACATTCTACACCTCCTATCATACAATGATATGAATGGAGCCATACCTATGGTTGAATGGTGACCATTATTGTAAATAAATTCTACCAAATGCAAGTAATCCTCCCATTGAGTCTTTTAGTCCATGTAGTACATGTGAAGCATATATTCTAACACCTGATTCACTCTTTTAGTTTATCTATCAGTTTCTAGAGGATAAGCAGAACTGATGTTCAGTCTTGTACCAATGGCATGATGCAAGGCTTGCTAAAACTTGGATGTAAATCTCAAGTCCTTATCTAATATAATTACTTCTAAAAATCCATGAAGCTGAAATATTTATTTGTCAAATCTATTAGCCACAACCACGACATCATCCTTGGTGTTCTTGGGTATAAAATGTGTAACCTTGGTCAAAATATCAATTCAATTTTATGGTATTTCATAAATGTTGTTTGAGTCATCCTTGCAAAAATTTACAATTTTAAAGTTCATGTCAAGGTCACCATTCACAAAGTACTTGTAAAATTCAAATACAAATAACAAAAAATGGTAAAATTTCAATAAAAACAAGGTTTGGAACTAAAATATTAGACAAATTGATCTAAATTCAACCTATGAAAATGAAATTCAAATCAAACAATTCACTCATTGAGTCAAGTGGTTTTCTCACTTTTAGTGATTTCAAAACTTGCTAAAGATAAAGTGAATCACTTGCTTTTATAAGTGAATCACTTACAAAATAAGATTTAGTACAAAATAATTTTAAGCCAATTTTTTAATCCATTAAAATTTTATTTTTGGACGTAAAAATCAAGAAACTTTAACAAAAATGCATTAATAGTGGGTTAGTACCATAGGGCATGCCAAAAACTATGTTGATTTGAGGAGTTATCTTGACTTCTAATTAAATTTTTGAACCTCCAAATCTAAATTTTAACGAGGTTTGATGGGTTTTCCAAAGGCATCCCTTGACCTTCGAATTAAGGTTTGCTCCATGCTATCCTTGTATGGATCTCTAATCTAAACTAACAACTTTGCATATAAATCAAATGTGTGAAATGAAATACATGAAAGTAAAGTATGGAAATAAATGCATAAAAATAAAGCATGGAAAGTGAAATTGTGAAGTTTAGAGTGCAAGAAATGAAGGTAAAAATGATTATTACATTATAGCAAAGATAGTGGGTGATCAATCAACACATGAGAAATCAAATAATATCAATATCCCCTATTCATTTGATTATAAATTTGATAAGTTAATGACAATATGGGATAGAAGGGTTATGCCATAATTTTTGCACACTTAGCAAACTAGAAGGGCGATGTCATTGACAGGATACACAAGGACTTGTTATTTCTTACAACATCATGAGTACAAAGTATAATATGGATTTTATAGACTATAGCTCTAAATTAGGGTTATGCATATGGAGGCAATCTTAAAATGTATTTATAAAAATAAGGTGAATCTATTTTGAAATCAAGGTGAATCATATCCAAACTCATGTAGAAGACATGGTGAATTACATTTTTTTCCCACCAAAAATTATAAAAATGGTCCGAATAAATTGCAAAATATAGGTACCACACACTTTTCATATATTTTTGTGATAAGAAAATAATATTTACCAGATCCATTATTGTAGGTTGCCAATATCTAACATCCTTTAATGGTTTCTACACAATTCCTTACTAGATATCTACTTAATTTTTATCTGGTATAGTACTTAAGTAGATTCAAAGCTCATTTTGGAGGTCTTTTGAGGGATTTGAAGGATTGAAAATGGAGCTCTAGATAAAAAGTTATGCCTTTTAAAAGATTCCTTCTTTTTTGGAGTCTGTTGCTTCCTTTTTTGCAATTCACCATCCCCTTTTTTGTAGTTCATCACCTCCTTTGTTTTAGTCCATAACCTCTTTTATTCTCCATAATCCATTGTCCATCACCCCATTTTATACAATATGTCACCTCATTTTTGTAGTTCATCACCTCTTTTTTTTTTCATCATCCATTGTATGTCACCCATTTTATTGCAATCTATCGCCCCCCTTTTTGCAGTTTGTCATTCCCTTTTTTTTTCCCATCATCCATTGTTTGTCACCTCCTTTTTTGCAATATTTCACCCCTTTTTTTAGTATATCACCCCATTTTTGTTATCCATCGTCCATTGTTCATCGCCTCCTTTTTTGCAGTCTATCGCCCCCTTTTCTATAGTTTGTCACCCTTTTTTTTCAGTCTATCACCACATTTTTTCAGTCTATCATCCTTTTTTTTTTTGTCCATCCTCCATTGTCCATCACCCTATTTTTTGTAGTTTGTTGCCCTTTTTTTTGTCCATTGTCCCCATTTTGTTTTCTATTGTCCATTACCACCTTTTTTTTGTCCATCGTCCTCCTTTTTTCAGTCTGTTATCCCCATTTTTTGTAGTCTTTTACCCTTTCTACTGTCCATCATCCCCCTTTTTGCTATTTGTTGTCCCCCTTTTTGTTGTAGGTTTTTTGTTGTTGCAAGTTTTTCAGTGCTACAAGTTTTTCGCTACTACAGGAAAATTAATGTTAGTTGTAGAAGTATTGTTGTCATGTTAGATATATAATGGTGGTATAAGATATGAAATTGGTGGGATATTTATAGTTTGAAGTCAAAAAGGTCCATAATTTAGGCAGGAGTGGTTAGTTAATTAACATTAAAATGATGAAATTATTATCAAAGGGGGGTGAACCAACCCTAAAAATTGTTTGATCCCAAAAATTTTGGGTGAATGGGCTGATGTCTAGGGTCCCCATATTCACCAATTTCCAATTTAAAAAATCCTAATATTTGTGAATTAATGATGATTCGTCGCTATGCATAACTTTGATCTAATTTCTCATGGTCATATCATGGTCAAAAAATGGTTACAATAAGAGCTCTAGGTCCCTATTTATAAAAAATGTTTACCCCTAAGTTACATAGGATGAAAATTAATTACTCCTAGTAAAAGAAAATATTTGGAGGTAACTTTAGCAAAATGTTACACCTTCAAATGTTACATGCCTCTAATTATGACTCTAAAAATCTTAGAAGGATCCAAAAATGCTTAGAGCACCATAAAATACCAAAACATTTGATTTCCTAAAACATTTCCTTATGATCCACACTAATTTTCACCTTGATGCATATTCAAGTGATTCATTCAAAACTATCTATGAGTGAATTACTACAATTTATAAGCAGATCAACACTTTTTTTGAGCAAGTCGATACCTTTGTTGAGCAAATCACTCCCTTGATCAAATCGACACCTTTGTTGAGCACATCAGTACTTTATCAAAATTTAGTCAAATTTTGGTATTTTTGGGTATTTTATTGCAATCTAGACTCCTACTACTTGCCACTTCCAAAATGGATAAAATTTTGTAGAGGTAGTGTTGAGGTACTACAACACTATAGTTATCCTTTTCAAAAAGGTTTCATGGATGGATATCCCAAAAAAATTGAGATATGTGCTTTCTCTTAAATAATGATCATAATAAAAAATAAAATATTAGGCATATACCTTTTATTATGAATATATGCTTTCTCTCCTCTCCATTGTTAGAGATCATATTAGTATTGTCCAATACTTATTCTTTATAAATAAAATTATATTGGAATTTTTTGAAAATATTTCTTAGCTTCTTTTATGGTATCACTATCCATTTTGTTCATATTTTGTCGCAATGGTAGATCAATCTCCTCATTGAAAGATATATCTTCATTTTTTTTTAACATTCATCATACTCTTGGTATCTAAGCACCATTTTTGGAGATATTTTACTTCCTTGATAAAATAAATTTATTTAACATTATTTACAAGCTCGTGCTTTCATATCCCATTCTTTTTAGCAAGAGGGATTCAATGTCTTCATTATTCAAAACTTAAAAATTTAAAAATTTGGAGTGGTTACCATCATATATTTGGTCATGGTGCAAGCATATTTGGTGTGAATATGCTCTATTATTTTTATTTTCCACATGTTTATAAATGAATTTGGACTAGAAATTATCTCCATGGACAATGATTTTCATATATTTATTTCACTTCATGAAGTTATTCTTCTTATTATTGTGAAATGTCTTCATAAGAAAGACTATTTAGATACATGTTTTTTGTCGAATCTTGTCAACTTTCTTTAACACCATGGAAAATAGCTCTTGAAGCTTCATTTACAAACCTTAAGTTTATTTTCTTAGCCTTAAAATATTCTTGGTTTAGTACTAGTTTTTCCTTTTTCAACAAATTTTTGAACTTGCTCTTCTCCTCTTAGAGCTTGAATTAGCCACTATGGCTAAATTTTTCCGTTACAATCCAAATATCATAGCCATTGGCTATGTTACATAAATTTATTTTAATTCTTATTTATAGTTTAGCTATCCAAGTGTTTTGTTATCTTTCAGCCTTATTAATTTGATGTTACAGAGGACTAGCCCTCCTAGTGGCAAGGACCAACCCTCCTTAAGAGACTTGTTTACTTAAATTCATTACTTCATTCTTAGAAAAATTATTCTAAGTTATTTCTATCGTATTATTTCATTATTTCAATATCTAGAGTTATGTGCATGATTTCCAATTGTGTTATGTGATTGGAAGTAAATTATATAGGAAGATAAGGGTAGGAAGATCCTTCCAAGTGGTATCAAGAGATATGTTTTGACATCTACAATAAAGGTTCTAGGCTCATCCAGGCTACTTGCAGTAGTAGGAGGTCATCATTTGCAGAAAAATACAAGGATAAAATAAAAGCTAGATAGTGTTTTATGGTTTTGTTCCAAAAAATATCCCTAGGGTTCACAACCAATCAAATTTAAAACCATTGCTCATAAAATACGTGTTATCAAAATTGATTCACGTCTACTCTCCTAGTAGATAAGACATCTATTTATTAAATAGAACAAATATTGTGGTGGAAGCTAAACACCAATAGGTCAATCAAATGCAAACAAGCTCCTTCGTGCCAACAGAAAACATCTGGATCTAAAATAGACAAATAGGAAGAAGGTATATTGGGATTAGTCCCCAATCGTAGTCCAAAGACACCAAAAAATCTACAGGAAAACCAACACAAAATGCAGATGCAATTAACCAATAAAATAATGCGAAATAATTCTTCATCGTATAACCTAAGGTACATGTAACAAATATTTTATTTTTTATTTTCCTAGGGACAATTATCCCATATCAGTTGTGATGTGGGTGCAAAAGGGTTTAAAACAAGGACATCACAACTACGCTTATGTGACTACAGTCACATGAATCCCACTCTAGCTTGCGTGAACAATATTGCATGTTGTCTCCTCCATGTCACCTCGCTTGGCTTAGCTGGTCGTGTTCCCTCCCTACCTCGTATCCTTCATGTCATTAGCTAGTCATATCTCCTCACTACCCATGTCCTACATGTTTCTTTGTGGTCCCCTCACTGCCCTATGTCCCTCATAGCATCATGTACTCCGTGTCTAGTTATATCTAACTCTATTTTCCTTAGTGTTTGGTTGCATCCTCTATGTCCCTTGTGGTCATGTCTTCTCTTGCATTCTCACTATTGTGTCTCACATCATGCATTGTACGCATTGTGTCCCTTATCAATTCATGTCTCGCATCGTGCACTATGTCCATCGTGTTCTTTGTAGTCTAGAATATGACTACTATGTTAGGTCTTATCAGTTATATATCAAATCTATGGCGTTGTATCAAATTGGTGGTGTTGTGTCAAATTGGGGGTGTTGTGTCAAATTTACTTATCAAATTAGTAGTGTTGTGTCAAATTGGTGGCTCAAGAAGAAATCATTGATTCAAAATCGAAAGACCCCAAGTAACTATTGAAGTTTCAAGTGGGAATTTTAAAATTCAATTCTGTGTCGTAGTTGGAGTGATAGTAGAAGTGGAGAACACACATTTTTTTTGCCAAATTAACCAAAAATTTTGTAGAAATTAAAGGTAAAATTGATAAGAAGGACTTCTTGACAAGTGTATGAGTAGATGGTGGACCAAAGGACAAAATGGTTGCTTAACCAACATTGAGTATTCAAATGAAGGGATATTAAAATCATAAATAAGACCTCCTAGAAATAAAGGTACATATTATTCTTCTCCTTTATGAATTAATTTTTTTTATCCTGGTCATCCATTGTTTAACACTATGGCATCCAATTAGTTCCCAAATTATTCCCATAAAAACCCCACACATGAGGAAATAGGGAGTCCTAATATCACCACGAAGGCCATACAAACATTATTAAATAATATGAAAAACTTGATTGTCAAGGTGACCCAAATTATGGATAGACAAAGCCAACCAATCCATCCTATTCGAAATTAATCGTATTGACACTGGAATAATGAGGATCAGGATGGAGAAGAAGTTTATGCAAAACAAAGTGATCATAATGGTAGTCCTAAAAATTGCTTCAATGGATAAAGGAATGATTAGGATATCAACAATGAATAATTTTATGAACAAAAAAGAGGCCCTACTCAAAATTGCTTCCATAGACAAAGGCATAATGAGGACCAAGATAGATATGGAGTTTACCAACAACCAAGATGTCCTAATGGGATCAATTTTCCATGTATTGATATACCCACCTTTGAGGGTAATGATCCACATGGCTGGATAGTCAAAATGGAAGGCATTTTAGACTATACTGAATTTGAGATTCAAAAAAATTTCCTTTTGCTGCCTCCAAACTAGGTACTGAAGCTTATCAATGGTTTGTATGGATCAAATGCGAAAATGGAAATACCATCTACTGGGATGATTTCATCAAATATTTTCTTAAAATATTTGATGAAGGATCCTCAAATTCATATATGGTGCGATTGTTATCACATAAGCAAATAGGATTAGTAATGGAGTATATCTCAAAATTCACTAGCCTAATGTACTATGCAAGAAAATTACAATTTGATGTGGTGGTATTTGCTTTTATAAGTGGGTTGAAAGAGAATATTCAAGTCGAAGTTGACCTACAAGATCCATCCTCTTTAGATAACTATATAAGGATTGCTAAGTTGGCTAAGAAGAAGGTTCAAATGACATCTACACCACGTGATTCATATGGTCGAACTCAATACCACATCAAATTTTTTCGTAGAAATGATCAACCATCAAGATATTTCTTCTATAAATATTGTGATCACCACCTAAAATATTAGGCATGTGTACCATGATAGAACTTTCAAATCAAATATGCTGACAAAGAAGATGAATAAATAGAGAATACCAGGTCACATGACTGTCCCATAGACGAAGACCAAAGGTAACATGAAGAGGTAAAAGTTGAGGAAGATACTATGGCAATTTTAGTACATGATCTTATAGATTTATTATCTCACCATACAACCAAGGTATCAGGGTTCATTCGACAAAGGAAGGTAACCATATTAATTGATTCAGGAAGTACTCAACTTTATTGACACAAAGATTGCTAGGGCATTAAACTTACACATCAACTCCTACAATAAATATAAATTTAAAGTTATAACTGCAAACAGAGGAAGTGATCAATTTATAGGTAGAAAATATTCAATTTCATTACAAATGGAAAGTTATACTTGGCATGGTCCTCTTTTTGTCATGAATATAGGGAATTCAGAAGTTATTTTGGGAGTCGCATGGTTAGAACAAATGGAAACCATGGTTGGTTTTAATTACAAGAAGCACTTTATTGAACGAAAAGAGAATGGGAAGACCATTTACCTCCAAGGAATTCCAACACCTCCATAAAATATAATAATTTCACACATGGAAAAAATAATAAGAAAATGTAGTTACAAATTCATTTCTCAAATTAATTGTATGGAAATGCAAGCACCAGATACTCCAAAAATCTAATCTGAAGATCTACAAAACATTGTGGTCAACTATGATGAGGTATTCCAATATCCAAAGGGACTACCCCCAAAAATATCCCATGACCATGCCATCCACATTTTTCTATGAAGTCTTCCTCCTAACGGTTGTCCTTATCGATATCCCCAACCTCAAAAAATAAAAATTGAGAAGATTTTCCAAGAACTATTAGAACATGAAGTCATCCATCATATCACTAGTCCCTATTCTTCACCAGTAGTTCTGGCCTATAGCAAAGACAATTCTTGGCGTATGTGTTCGGATTTTCATCCCCTTAATAAAATCACCATCAAGGATAAATTCTCTATACCTATCATTGATTATCTACTAGATGAACTACATGGTGCAATTTTTTTTACAAAATTGGATTTACATTTTGGGTTTCATCAAATTAGAGTTAGGGAAGAGGATATTTCCAAAATAGATTTTCACACTCATGAAGGTCACTATGAATTCTTGGCCACGCCCTTTGGCCTCATTAATGCCCCATCTACATTCTAAAGTCTCATGATGTTTTGTCCATTCCTCTGCAAATTTGACTTAGTCTTCTTCAATGACATACTCATATATAGTAAATCATGGAATGATCATTTGTTGCATGTGGGAAGGGTTCTTCATATACTAAACAAGGAAAAATTATTTGTCAAATGATCTAAATGTCCTTTTGGCATTGAGGAAGTTGAGTACCTAGGTCATATAGTTTCTCAGGAAGGGGTTAAAGTGGATCCCAATAAGATAAAGGTAATTTAGGATTGGCCTTTACCTAAAACTATCAAGAAACTTCATGGTTCTTCATATACTGCTTTTCATTGGTCGGAAGCAGCCACTCAAGCCTTTGCAGCTCTCAAATAAGTAATGTGTACTACTCCAATTTTGGTGACTTTTAATTTTCACAAACCATTCGTAATCGAATGTGATGGTTCAAGAATAGGTATTGGGATAGGATTAATGTAGGAAGGTCATCCATTAGCATTAAAAAGTAAATAAAATTTAAGAAAAATTTGGTAAGATCTACATATGAAAAATAAATTTTGGCTATTCTACATGCAGTGGATAAATGGAGACACTACTTAATCGATAGTTGTTCATTATAAAAATCGATCATAGTAGTCTCAAGCATATTCTAGAACAATTATTTTCTTATCCAGAACAAAAACAAGTGGTTAAAAAAATTGATGGGATATGATTTTGTTATCGAGTACAAGAAAGGGAAAGAAAACATGGCAGAAGATGCACTATCTAGAAAATATGAATATGACATGGTTATTAATGCTATTTAAAGTCCTTGTTCTCAGTGGGTTTAGCTACAGGAAGAATGGTTGTCCAATACTGAAACTTCTCAAATAATTCAGGATTTGTTGTTGGTATCATCCAAGCACCCTCTTTTTTCCTATGAAGACAAGATATTAAAGAGGAAGAATTATATTTACATTCCACACACTTCGATAATCAAATCAAGGATTTTAGATGAGGCACATGCTTCTCTATTACATTCAGGTTTTTTGAAAACTTATACATAGATTAAACAATCCTTTTTTTGGAAAGGATTAAAAGTAGAGGTCAAACAATAGGTGGCATAATGTGAAGTATGCCAATGCAATAAAGGTGAAATAGTCAAATCACTAGGGTTGTTTCAACCGTTACCCATTACAGACCATCAGTGGGAACATATTTCAATGGATTTTATTGAAGGGCTTCCAAAGTCAGAAGGTAAAATAATAATTTTTATAGTAGTTGATCACCTCTCCAAATATGTTCACTTTCAATCTCTACAACATCTATTTTTAGCAAGCAAATTCGCTAACGTATTTATGAACTCAGTTTTCAAATTATATAGAATGCTAAAAATATTGTAAGTGATCGTTATCCCATATTTACTTGAAATTTTTAGAAAGAATTATTTTGACTAAGTGGTACCAAATTAAATATGTCCTCTTCATACCATCCACAAAAATATGGTCAAACGGAGGTAGTTAACAAATGTTGGGGTACCTACTTAAGATGTTTTTTTTAGGATAAACAATATCAATGGAGTCATTGGCAGAATGGTGGTACAACACTTCATACCATTACTCCATCAAGATGTCTTCTTTTGAAGCATTGTATGGAACTAAGCCACCAACAATAGCAAATTATGTACCAGGATCTTCCAAAGTGGCCCAAGTAGATGATTGGTTTTAGCAACGACAGTCAATGCTCACCATTCTCAAAGACAATTTGGCCCAAGTACAAAATTGTATGAAGCAACAAAAAGACACACACCATTCAAAAAGAGAATTCAATATTGGTTATATGGTGTTCCTGTGTTTCTTGTTAACATTTGTTATTAACATTTATCCGTTTCAATTTTAGGCCATTTGCACATAAAAATTTGATCCATTCCTAGGCTACCTTATAAATAAAAATAATATTTACTTAGCCTTAGGTTTTTTAAGATCCAAAAGGATAATTTTATATTTAAATTATTTTAAGCACATGTGCTATAACATAAATAACCCTTAACATACATTTTGAGTCACTCAAAGCTTGTCAAGAAAGAAATAATGACTATATAATGAATTAATTTTCCCATTTTTAAGGGTCACATTATTATATATTTTTAGGATAAAATTTAGAGGAGATATAGTCTTTTATGTTGTCTTTCACCCAAAAAAATAATTGGGCTCAAATTGGACATCATGTGGTTAAATTATTCTTAAAATGTGTTGCATGAATCATCTATTTTGACCTAAGTTATTCTTGGGTGCTCCTTTTGATGTCAAAAATATGCCTTTACTGTTTAATTAAATTTTGATTTAAATTGAATGAGTTATTGCCAAAATATTATCTTATTTTAAAAGCTTATCACATCACATTATCATGTCCTATTTTGAAAGCTTACTAGACCACACCATCACTTTGTTTATTCTTGACATCATCTTCCATTCAAGTGTTCTATTATGGATATATTTGGATGAGTAACAAAAATATTAGTTAAAGCAAGGGTCCAAAAAAATATTTGTAGACAACAGTTGCTTATTAAACCAAGCGTAGAAACTACAAACATTTGCTTAAATATATAATATTTTGTTAATTTTTATTGACATTTTTTTGAACTATTATGTTTCAAGGATATCAACGATGAATAGTTTGACTTGTGATTTATTTTTGCTAATATAATTAAAACAATTCAAGGTTATTAATGATGAAATAATAAAAATTTACCTGTGAACTTTTATGAAAGCAAAGATTTAATTCATTTCTTTATAGATTTTTTGAGATTCCCATACTATAGACAATGCAAGCAAATAGATACACTATTACCTAGAACTATGTCATAACAGATATACATGGAGCTTGATTAATTTGAAGATACAACTCTATATTATGTCAACATTCCACTAATAAATATATGCTATAATAGGACAAAATGGTTTATAAAGTTAAAACATTCATTAATAATTAATTTTTTTTCCTTGAAAAATATTAGTAACTTTTATTTCAAAGTTTAAAAAAAATTACAATGAGATGGGTATTTTATACCCTCATATAGGCCTTACTAAACATCCTCAATTAGAGCTATTCTAGAATCTCCCAATGATGAATCATTTTTTTTTTTAAAGTCTCTCAGATGTTACATTAATAACAACCAGTTACAAGGCTTCAGTCATCTTAAAAAAATCTATTTTGACTTTAGTTATCTTATCGATATGACCTTAATTATAAAAATATATAAAAAGAACACAAAAGGTGTTCTTGAACAAGAATTCTATCAAAAGGAAAATATTATCAAAAGGGTGCAAACTATGGTGGAATCATAGTCTCACACACTACTCCCTTTAACCAAGTACCAACTGGAATATCCAAAGCAACTTTTGATAGAGCATCTGCTTCCTCATTGTAGATATGTTTATAAGATATCTTTGCAAATGATGCTTCTAGATATTTCACTTGCTCATAATAAGGCCAAAGTATCAAATTTTTCATCCTTACTAATTCTTAAGCTCAATCCACCACCAATTTCAAGTCACCAAAAACATGAAGTTTTGTTATTCTCGGTTCCACTGCTATTCATAAAAAAAATATCAAAACCTTCCATTTTTCCACATTAGTGGTACCCTCACCAAGACCCATTGTGAAAGTTAATTTGAGATTTTCATCTTGATATAATACTCTTGTCGTACATCTATCTAAATTGTCTTAACAAGTTCCATAAAAAAGCCCCACGACTTTGTAATATCCACTATAAAACTGCCAACCTATCTCATAGCATTTAATTTTGGGGATTTTTTTATGCCTTCATAAGTATACTTGATCTAATCTTGAAATTGTATATGTAGAATTTTATTTCTTTCAAACAATATAAAATCTCTTGCCAACCACAAGTCCTATGCCACTATTAATAGAATGCACTTGTATTTTTTTAAGCCTTTTTTAAAACCATTGTTGCATATTAACCAATATATTTCTTGTTGGCCACTATTCCTTCCCCTTAGTCATGGTTAGAATAGACCTCCACACTTCTCTCAAGAAATCACAATGAATAAGTAGGTGATCTATTGTTTTTTCTTCCCTTTTATAGAAACTATATTGACTTAGACCCTACTAAGACCTCTTTTGCAGATCATTCCATGTCAATACCTTCTTAGTTAAAGCTAACCAAGAAAAAATTCTGATTTCAAGGGTGCTTTCACCTTCCAAGTCCTACTCCACGACCAAAGGAGATCCTCATTATTATCTTCAAACATTCTCTTGTATCCTTCCTTAGTTGTAAAATATCCACTTGTTGGGTTCTTTGACCATACTAAAGAGTCTTCTTGTCTCAGTATTATAAAAGACCTTATTAGATCCTTTGTATACTTGCTCCATCGCTCAAACTCATTTCCTTCCAAAAATAATTCTTCTACTAAAAGCTACCCCTGATTCCATAAATTTGTTCTATCCATAGAGGCTACATATTCCAATACCTTGAGACCCTGTATATTTAGATGTTATATTAAATTTTGAGAGAGTTAATAATTTTCTCCATTCTTAGCTAGGGGTCATTTCCTAGCCTTACTTTCTTTCCATTTACTATTTTTCAAACAAAAAAATTTCCCACTAATAGAAAATCCTTCACTAATGCTTTCCAAAAGATAGTTGCATTGGTCATTGGATTGATAGGAAGTCTAATCCATTATTCAAATGACATGGAACCATAATATTTCTCCTTGATGAGATCATGCCATAATCCTTTAATAGTTACAAATCTTCAAACACTCTTGGCATCTAGTGCTTTATCAAAGTTATGTATATTATTAAGCCTCCATCCTCTTATTGATTTAGGTTTCGCTATCTTACTCCATTTAACCAAAGGTATTGAATCCTTGTCCCTTCGTCCTGTCCAAAGGAAATGGAAGAATTTCTTCCTTATTTTTTCCACCATTTTAATAGGAATATAATCCATGAAGTGTCAAAGTACTAGAATGACTTCTAGAATTAATTTCATGAGTGTCAAATGATCTCCCAATGATAACCATTACATAATGAATTTAACATTTTTTTCCAATTTGTTGTTTAAACAAATCCAATCCTGGTATCCATAATTATTTAGATTTATTGTAAAATCAAAATAATTTAGTCCTTTGTCAAACTCAATTAGATTGAAGCCAAAAATCCTTACCACTACTTCTTCTTGTTCTTGTTGTAGTTTGTTAAAAGCTATATCTATCTTTTGGAGGTTTATTTCCATTCTTGTGGTAGCACAATATAGATCTAACAACTCTTTATATTTCAATGCTTCTCTTAAGGTGCCATTTCCAAATAAGAGTATATCATCTACAAATAGTAAGTGAATCCCAACCATATAGTTTCCTAATTTAACACCTTTAATCATGCCAAGTATTTTTTATTTTTTAATAATTTTTCTTAGGCTTTTAACCACAATTAAGAATAATAAGGGTGATAAGGGGAATCCTTGTCTCAGTCCTCTAGAAGGATTAAAGAAGCTAGAAGCTGAACCATTAGTTAAGACAACAAAGAAAGAAAAATGAATACATCATATTACTCAATTTACAAAGGGAACCTAACAATAATATTAGATATGAATTAATATAAATATGATATATAGCCAACGTACACTATCAAAATATTTTTCCAGATCAAGATTAATTGCCATGCCTTGTTGCTTCCTTGATTTGACTGAATGAAGTTCTCCCTAAGAAACACCTATAGGTTCATGTATTTATATTTTAATCAATAAATCAAACTGGTCTTCTAACCTCCTAACTGAAAGCACGAGATTCCGGTCAAAGGAAATCATTCAAGTGCAATTGCATTCAAAGTTAAGCATGCCTAAATACTAGAAATATGAATTACATGAAACGAAAAAGAGACATGTTGTAAGAGACGCAATCAGATAAAGAAAAACAGCCCTTTCATTAATTTCTTTCGATCTCTGTTACAATAATGCCTCCCTCCCTTTTCAGGGGCTAGGAGCGCAAATAAGGTTTGATTACAATCGTTGAATGGTTCCTCCTTCCGCGTGCCCACGATTGCACTGGGCGGGCTAAGATGATGCCGTCGCTGATGTTGATGGGTTCTTCGCCTCTGCTGCTTCTCCTGCAAACAAAGAAATGATCAAGACGTTAGTAGCACCTGTTGCAAATGAAAATCATTCTCTCTCTAAAACTAACAAAATATGCATACGAATATTTTCCTGAAACCATGAAAACAGTGAATCCAAATTGCTTCAAAATCTGACAGAAGGTAAGAAAAGTCACCAGAAGGCCACTGCCACTGAGGCAGCTGGAAAATTCACCTTAAACTTGAATTCATCCCTGGGCAGGACGAATTCTGACTATAATTCGTCCCTGGGTGGGACGAATTCTTCTGAATAGGAGAAATCGACCTGCTGCTGCTCCAATGTCGGATCTCGGGACCTGCAAAACTCCTACAAACAGGGGGTTTAGGTAATTGGGTCCATTTTGGGACGACCCATATGGTCGGATATTCCCAATTTGGCCTCCTCCCTCGGGAATTTAACCTTGACACCTGCAAGTTAGCGAAACGATAAAGCAATACAAAACACCCTAAACTCTGACCAAAAGCTACAAAATTGCAATTATAGACTAATCAGAACTAGTAACACAGAATGCAATCTAAAAATTAATCTAAAGTGCTCAAAAACTAAAATTAGAATTTGGGGGTGCGGGGGTGTCCAAGTGGGCCTCCCACCGTTGACCCTCGATTTTGGAGCCAATCCACCAATGATGGGCCCAAAACCTTTTAGGATTGGGGGGTCGGCGAATTGGTAGGTTCAGATGTCCATGCGTCGGATTTGAGTAAGGTTCGAGCTTCCAAAGGCCACCCAACAACCTCCCTTGCAAAAGAGATTGATGGATGTAGGAAGGTGAACAAAGGGGGATGCAAATGAGTCTTTGATTCGGCAACACTTCGTTGCTTCAACACTCCTTCTACCTGCATATTTTGGGTGAGGAAATTCCCACCTTTTATAGACCCAAGGGGTCTCTTTTGGGAGGGAAGCACAAAAGCCAAGTGTTGACCATGGGCGCCATGTGGCGGTCTTGTCTTCCCATGAGGGAGGGGAGTCCTTCCCTGACTTGAACTTTGATAAATGCTTCTTGTAACAGTCCTCTAACGGCCCCTCTATCCACTTACACATGCGTGCAAGGTAGGAGCCCTTAACTGACTGTTCTGGGCTGCCACTTGGCACCATTTGCCCTTTGGCCCGTTAAGCTTAGAATTCGTCCCACCCAGGGACGAATTCAGAATTCGTCTGGGGTGGGACGGATTCTATTTTGAATTCGTCTCCGGGTGAGACGAATACTGGGCAAAGTGCCCAAGTGTGCCAAATTGCTCCTTGACCTTAAAAACTGCTATGAAAGTGGTTAAGACCACTGTTTGACCTCTGAGGGCTGCCCTGGGGGCTGTGTTTGTCAAAGCGATCAGTGTTTGCAGTCACATAATCAGATTGGTGCTGTTTTGGTGTCTACGAGATGCCCCTTTTTGGGAAGCGCTGCGGGTGACGCAGATCTTGAGCAAAAATAGATAACCAAAGCACTATTGATTAGGGTTTCTTGGTAACCTAACCAACTTTTGATGCCCCAAGTATGGAAAGGGCATGCATTCTTGAATCCTTGCTTCTGACGAGCTAAGGAATTTGATTTCAAGTATTAACCTATTTTGGTGAGGTGTAACTTGAACTTGGACATTGATCGATCATGAACAAGTGAAGGGCATTTTTATCCTCAGTGGGAACCTTGTGTTCATGATTCATGAAATGCCAAGTGTTTGATTGATTTGATTGTTGCTTGTTTACTGCCCAAGCAGGAGCATGATTGTCTTTGTCAATGATTCTTTGAATGCATGTCGTTTTCCTTAATTGGGTGTGTGATTGTTGGTTGGTGACTAAGTGTGACTACCCCCTCAAGCGACGAATCGATGAGGGAATGACCTTCGTGAGAGAAGCGACGAGTCGCTTGACCCAATATGACTTGTGCAAGGTTGCCTTTAGAGTGTTTACCGTTAAGCGTGTGCAATTTTTCCAACATATGGACCTATTTTTGGTGGGTGTTAACCCTTTTGGTGATGTCATAATGAGGTGAAATCATCGAAAACCTATTTCCCGTGGAGCGGTCCGGCTATGATAGCATTCTTTGGGAATTAGGAGAGCGATAATTTGGACCTCGAAATCGTTTTTCTTTGCCTAGAGGCTAAGTGCGAGAGCACTTGTGTCTGGAATTATTTTTGCTGTGTTTTTGTTGAATTTTGTACTGTTTTTGTTGCTTTTTGTGACACCATTTGGTGATTGAATTTTCGGCAATCCGTCCTCCCGTGGAGCGGTCCGACTATGGTAGCCTTCTTCAGGAGTAGGATAGTGACAATTAAAATCCCGACATCAATTTTGCTATGCCAAGAGTTTAAGTGCAAGAGTACTTTTGTCTGGCAATGTTTATTGCTTGTTTTGTGTTGCATTTTTGTTGTTTTGTTGTTTTTTTGTGACACCATTTGGTGATTGAATTGTCGGCAATCCGTCCTCCCGTGGAGCGGTCCGGCTATGGTAGCCTTCTTCGGGAGTAGGATAGTGACAATTAAAACCTCGACATCAATTTTGCTATGCCAAGAGTTTAAGTGTAGTACTTTTGTCTGGCATTGTTTTTGTTGTGTTTTTGTTGAATTTTGTACTGTTTTTGTTGTTTTTGTGACATTATTTTGGGGATTAAATTTTCAAAATTTGTCTTCCATTGGAGCGGTCCGGCTATGGTAGCCTTCTTACGGAGTATGATATTGATAATTTGTGACCCCGATGTCGATTTTGTATGCCCATGCTGTCAGTTGCATTTGCAATCCTGTCAGGCAGTTTTATTGTCTTTTTAGTGCATTTTTAGTCATTTTTCTTAATTTTTTTTTTGTGCTGGCCTGAATTCGTCCCTGGGTGGGACGAATTCTAGCTGGAGAATTCATCCCTGGGTGGTACGAGCGCTAATCAAAGCGCTCGTCCCAGTCAAGGACGAATTCCAGTGCAAAAGGCCTATTTAAGGGCCAAAACTTGATTTTGGGCTCATTTGTGTCATTTTTTCTTGCGATTTTGGAGCTCTGGGAGGAGGAGGTAATTCTGCGAAGCGAAGCGCTGCTGGAATTCTCTCTGCCATCATGAGTGCACAAACTGGTTTGAGCGGCGGAGCCGAGGCGAGACCTGTAAGTGACCCTAGGGTTTATTTTGCTTTAATTTAATGCATTGTTTTTGTGTTACGCTTTTCAAAACTTTAAGATTTTTTTGTGATGTTTTTGTTTAACTAAGGTTAGAAACCCTATAACTGAAAATTTTATCTTTTTCATTTATTTATTTTTTTTTTTGTTTGCTTGCAGGTTGTTAGGAGCCGGTACCGTGTACCCGCTGCCTTTACTGAGGCACGGTTGGCCTTGACTGATGACGACTGGGAATGGCTTGATGCCATTGGGCTCAAGAAGGTGGCTCGACTGGAGCCTGTGGTTTCAAATCAGGCCTATCTGACGGCCCTGATCAAGCTTTGGGATCCGAGGACCAATACTTTCCATCTCCCGACAGGGGAGATGACTGTGACTCTTGAGGACGTCTATCGGTTGCTTCGGATTACGATAGATGGTTTGCCTATTAGGACATCTCCGTTCGATCAGCGGACTGCTATACTCACGAGATGTTTTGGGCATGGGGGGGAGTTGGGTGTAGCAGACCCAGTGGAGACAGCTGAGGTGGATTGCCAGGCTGGCGGGATTTTGGTTGGCTTGTGGAAGGAGAGGGGGGTGTTAGGAGTGAGGCACGCATTCCTGATGGGCCTCATTTCTAACATTCTTCTCCCTGATTCGTCAGGCGCGAGGTTCCCGTGGAACTCGCTAGATTTGGTGTGGCAGTTGGCAGAGTGCCCGGTAGAGGCACCGTTGATCCTTAGATGGGGACAGACTTTGTTGGCGTAGCTTTATGGAGAGCTGTACGGGGTCCGATGTCGACAGCGGAAGGGTGTCAGTTGTAGCTTTTTGTTGTAGTGCTGGGGTTGGCAGCACATAGCTGTTGAGAGGCCTACCGGGTTACCGTGGACGACTCGGGTGGCGATGGAGGATGATGAGATTGGCTATGCAGCATTGTGGCGACGGTCTGCGGAGCAGGGGCAGAGTCGGCGATGGGCAGGTGCAGTTGAGCACTACATTGATGCCTTTTCATGGCTCACTCCAGGGGAGGTGTTTTGGCGTCCCTATCGGGACTGTCCAGCCTGGCCTGAGGCTGGAGAGTGGCTTCGATGGGTACGAAGGGAGCGATGGTTGACTGGGTGGCACAGGACGGAGCATGAGTTCTTTTCGTACCACCGGGTTACACGACAGTTTGGGGTGCGCCAGGGGTTTCCTGGTGAACCCGTAGGCTATCGACGTCGAGGAGACGAGAGGAATCTGGAGCCACCTGTCCTCGTGCCACTGGGCGAGGAGTCGGATGCTATTATTGAGGTGTTGGATGTGGATGATGTAGGTACTACCACTGAGTATGACTCGTGGTGGTGAGTATGACTCGTGGTTCCCGTCAAGAAGCCCGATGGGAGGATTCGCATATGCACCGACTTTCGAGACTTAAACAAAGCGAGTCCTAAGGATGATTTCCCCTTGCCAAGCATCGACGCATTGGTAGACACTACAGCAGGTCACGAAATGCTCTCCCTAATGGACGGTTTCTCAGGATACAATCAAATTCATATCAATCCTGAAGACCAACTCAAAACGGAATTCACAACGCCTTGGGGGACATTTTGTTATAAGGTCATGCCTTTTGGCCTTAAAAACACTGGCGCTACATACCAACGTGCTATGACGTATATCTTCCATGATTACATGCACAAAACTTTGGAAGATTACATGGATGATTTGTTAGCCAAGTCTAAATTGCGCTCAGATCATCTCGGTGACTTAAGCAAGATCCTCGATCACCTCATAGAGCATAAGGTCAATCGAATCCCAAGAAGTGCATGTTCGGCGTCACATCTGGAAAACTCTTGGGTTTTATAGTCTCCAAAAGAGGCATCGAAGTGGACCCAAACAAAGTCAAGGCAATCCTTGAAATGGCTCCCCCAACCACTATCAAGCAGCTCAGAAGTCTACAAGGAAAGGTCACGTCGATTAAACGCTTCATAGCGCAATTATCTGAAAAATGCCGACCAATGAAAAAATTATTGCACAAAGGGGTCACATTTCATTGGGATGACGAGTGCCAGTCAGCCTTTGACGAAATCAAACAATACTTGGCTTCGCCGCCAGTATTGGCACTGCCTAGGCCAGGTGTGCCATTCTACTTGTACATCTCAGCTATCGAGGTGGCACGGGCGTAATGCTAGCCCGGAAGAATGAACTTCACAAAGAATAGGCTACTTACTATCTTAGCCGCACCCCGGTCGGATTCTGAACTTAACTATGCATACGTTGAGAAACTCTGCTTGGTAGTGGTGTTTGCCACCAAAAGGCTACGCCACTATATGCTGAGCAACACGACGTATGTTGTGTCTAAGGAGAATCCATTGCGATACATGATGAGTCGTACTTATCATAGTAGCCGCACGGCAAAATGGATCATGTTGTTGACGAAATTTGACATTGAGTTTATTGGACAAAAATCTATAAAAGGACAAGTCATAGCCGATCAACTAGCAGAGGCTCCTCTTGAAGACGATCAGCCTCTGGTCATAGAACTACCCGATGATGAGGTCTTTCATGTCTCAGAATTGCTAGATTCTGAAGAGCCTGAGTCTCAGGCCGACATAACCTTATTTTTTGATGGTTCTAAATACGAGCAAGGTGGTGGCGTAGGAATTGTATTCTTCACACCGCAGGGCGGTCCAATGCCCCTGTCATTTAAATTAAACTTCCAGTGCACCAACAACAATGCAGAATATGAAGCCTTGCTCCTAGGTCTTCAGACAAAGAATCGCCATGAACATCAAAAGATTGAACATCTTTGGCGATTCGCTGTTAATCGTCAATCAATTCAAAGGGGTATATCAATGCAAATGCCCAGTTCTGAAGGCCTATAAAGCCCTCGTGGATAAATTCTTGGCAAAATTTGAGTGGTATGACATCGAGGCACTCCCTCGATCATCGAATCGTTTTGCGGACACAATGGCCTCCTTGGGGTCACTAATCCCGCAAGACCTTTCCGGTGATATAACAACCATTCAGGTCAAAACCTTATCGCAACCCGCGATGGAGCGCGCAAGCTCAGACTTGACGCCAAGAATCCACATGATCCAGATCGAACCATCTTCGGATAAGTTCTTTCGAATTCGAGACTATTTGAAACACGCCAACTGGGGGTCTTTGTTCTCCCCAATTCCCATTAATAGCAACACAACGCTATTTTTACAAGTTTTATCCCAATCAGCATTTGTTAGGGAAGAACTCCAAAAGGGATTGGTTGTTCAAACTGTCGAGGTATCTGATCAATAGGATTGGTATTTACCCATAAGAGATTACCTCAAGTTAGGTAATCTACCACTTGGATTGACGCAAGCCGCAAAACGAACATTCAAACAGCAAGCGGCAAAATATGTCTTGATAGGAGACATTTTGTATCATCGCAGCTATGACGGAATTCTTCTTCGTTTCTTGGACCAGCAAGAGTCCACTTGGGCAGTCACCCAAGTGCATGATGGTACATGTGGCAGCCACTTTAGTGGTATGGCCATTGCAAAGCGCATTCTTCGCATGGGCTATTATTGGCCATCTTTAGAGCGAGATTGCTGCGCATATGTCAAGAGGTGTGTGAAATGTCAACATCATGCCAATCTGATGCACGCACCTTCCCAGGCCCTACAGACAGTCCAGTCTGCTTGGCCATTTTCGTAGTGGGGCCTCGATCTAATTGGAAAGATCTCCCCTGCATCGTCAGGCCGTCACACGTTTATCATAACGACCACAAAATATTTTACCAAATGGGTGGAAGCAATTTCGTTAACCTCTACGACAGGACCCCGCATTGCGGAGTTCATTTTGCATTACATCATATGTCATTTTGGTATTCCATCCAAAATAATCTCGGATAATGGGCCATCATTCAAGAACAAAGACGTGCGTGCTTTAACCACAAAGTACAAAATTTAGCACAACTTTTCAACACCATATTATCCGTAAGAAAATGGGCAAGCAGAGGCGTCAAACAAAATGCTAGTCGCCATCCTTAAAAATACCGTTGCAGACAGTCATAAGGATTGGCACATACAAATCCCACTTGCCCTTTGGGCCTATCGCACTAGCATTCGGACGCCCACTAGGGCAACTCCGTTTTCACTAGTGTATGGCTCAGAGGCAGTAATGCCTCTCGAGTTGGAAATTCCTTCCCTCCGCATATCAATGCGGGAATTCATCGATGATGACACTACGCGGCAGGCCCGGTTAGACCAGCTTACATTGCTTGATGAAAGACGCGTTAATGCTCTCGAGCACTTACGTATCTATCAAGAGCGACTTAAGAGAGCTTACAACATGAAAGTTCACCTAAGAGAATTTTGGGTTGGTGATCTGGTTCTGAAGGAAAACCAACAAAACTCTAATTTGCCGTCCCATATGAGGGACAAATTTGCGGCAAATTGGTTAGGTCCGTATGTCATTGATAGCAAAATAGGACCAGGCACGTACAGGCTAGCTTCTCTTGACGGTATCAAGGAAACGGAACCCTTGAATATCAGTCATTTACGACCATTTCATATCTAAGACAACCATGTACCAAAAATAAAAAAAATAAAAAAAAAATAAAAAAATAAAATAAAATAAAATAAAATTTCAACAAAAACAAACAAAAAAAAAGCTCCAAGGATTATTGCAATCTCTTGGTCAACCCAAAAAGCTCCAAGAATTATTGCAATCTCTTGGTCAACCCAAAAAGCTCCAAGGATTATCGCAATCTCTTGGTCAACCCAAAAAGCTCCAAGGATTATCGCAATCTCTTGGTCAACCCAAAAGGCTCCAAGGATTATCGCAATCTCTTGGTCAACCAAAAAAGCTCCAAGGATTATCGCAATCTCTTGGTCAACACAAAAAGCTCCAAGGATTATCGCAATCTCTTGGTCACCTAAAAAGCTCCAAGGATTATCACAATCTCTTGGTCACCTAAAAAGCTCCAAGGATTATCGCAACCTCTTGGTCAATACAAAAAGCTCCAAGGATTATCGCAATCTCTTGGTCAACCCAAAAGCTCCAAGGATTATCCCAATCTCTTGGTCAAACAATTAAGAAATTCAACAAAAACAAAACAACAAAAATCAAAAAAAAAAATATATATATATGCATCTCAATTCTAGGCATACTCGAATTCATCAAAACCAACACCATGCATAAATCTTACCACACTACAGTCAGTGGTCTGGGAATGTACTAAGAGTTTCAGTAATTCAGTCATCATTTTCCTCTTTAGCCATGTAGTGTACCAAGTCGAACGGATTTTATAAAGGTAGAGTCATACTAGAAATACACCTTGTTACATAACATCCCAACACAAATTAAAACACTAAAATTCCCAAAATCGTGTGAACGAAAGATGAAACCTGCAAAACAACTAGGTCACCACAAGCGAAACGGTTATCTTGCTCATCCCCCTGTGCGAATGACCCCTAGAATGCCGAGAGTTGGCAAAAGGACAAGCTTCCTCCCTACCCAATTCCCTAAGAATCCCAAAAGTTCTCAATAGCTGCAAAACACAAAAATTTGCAAAATGTAATTACAGTCAGAATTCGTCCTGCCCAGGGACGAATTCAAGTTTAAGGTGAATTGGCCAGCTGCCTCAGTGGCAGTGGCCTTCAGTGATCTGTTCTTACCTTCTGTCAGATTTTGAAGCAATTTGGATTCACTGTTTTCATGGTTTCAGGCAAATATTCGTATGCATATTTTGTTAGTTTTAGAGAGAATGATTTTCATTTGCAACAGGTGCTACTAACGTCTTGATCATTTCTTTGTTTGCAGGAGAAGCAAGCAGAGGCGAAGAACCCATCAACATCAGCGGCGGCATCATCTTAGCCCGCCCAGTGCAATCGTGGGCACGCGGAAGGAGGAACCATTCAACGATTGTAATCAAACCTTATTTGCGCTCCTAGCCCTTGAAAAGGGAGGAGGCATTATTGTAATAGAGATCGAAAGAAATTAATGAAAGGGCTGTTTTTCTTTATCTGATTGCGTCTCTTACAACATGTCTCTTTTCCGTTTCATGTAATTCATATTTCTAGGACTTAGGCGTGCTTAACTTTGAATGCAATTGCACTTGAATGATTTCCTTTGACCGGAATCTCGTGCTTTCAGTGGCGATCACGGTGGGACCTGCAAAACTCCTACAAACAGGGGGGTTAGGTAATTGGGGCCATTTTGGGACGACCCAGATGGTCGGATTTTCCCAATTTGGCCTCCTCCCTCGAGAATTTAACCTTGACACCTGCAAGTTAGCGAAACGATAAAGCAATACAAAACACCCTAAACTCTGACCAAAAGATACAAAATTGCAATTATAGACTAATCAGACCTAGTAACACAGAATGCAATCTAAAAATTAATCTAAAGTGCTCAAAAATTGAAATTAGAATTTGGGGGTGCGGGGGTGCCCAAGTGGGCCTCCCACCGTTGACCCTCGATTTTGGAGCCAATCCACCAAGGATGGGCCCAAAACATTTTAGGATTAGGGGGTTGGCGAATTGGTAGGTTCAGATGTCCATGCGTCGAATTTGAGTAAGGTTCGAGCTTCCAAAGGCCACCCAACAACCTCCCTTGCAAAAGAGATTGATGGATGTAGGAAGGTGAACAAAGGGGGATGCAAATGAGTCTTTGATTCGGCAGCACTTCGTTGCTTCAACACTCCTTCTACCTGCATATTTTGGGTGAGGAAATTCCCACCTTTTATAGACCCAAGGGGTCTCTTTTGGGAGGGAAGCACAAAAGCCAAGTGTTGACCATGGGCGCCATGTGGCGGTCTTGTCTTCCCATGAGGGAGGGGAGTCCTTCCCTGACTTGAACTTTGATAAATGCTTCTTGTAACAGTCCTCTAACGGCCCCTCTGTCCACTTACACATGCGTGCAAGGTAGGAGCCCTTAACTGACTGTTCTAGGCTGCCACTTGGCACCATTTGCCCTTTTGCCCGTTAAGCTTAGAATTCGTCCCACCCAGGGATGGATTCAGAATTCATCCTGGGGTGGGATGGATTCTATTTTGAATTCGTCTCTGGGTGAGACGAATACTGGGCAAAGTGCCCAAGTGTGTCAAATTGCTCCTTGACCTTACAAAACTGCTATGAAAGTGGTTAAGACCACTGTTTGACCTCTGAGGGCTGCCCTGGGGGCTGTGTTTGTCAAAGCGATCAGTGTTTGCAGTCACATAATCAGATTGGTGCTGTTTTGGTGTCTACACTAACAATAATCTTAGAGATGATTTTGTAGAGAGTATTACATAAAAATGTGGGCCTATGCTCCCCAAACGATTTTAGGATATCCTTCTTAAGAATTAAGACCAAAAAAAATATATTGATAGACCCGAGTACCTACATATAAGTCCTTGATTCCTCAACCATATTTAAATGGTCTTCTTCCAATAACTCATAAAAACCCATATAAAATGCAATGAACCAACCATCACGTCCTAGACTCTTTCCTTTATGAAAATATTTAACTATTGTTTGTAGCTCCTCCTCAATGATTTTTGTCATCAAAGTCTATTTAACTTCATAAATGACCATCTTAGGTAGATAAAGTGCTAGCTTAATGATTTCTTCAATATTTTCTCTATTGGATTCTTGGTAAATTTTCTTAAAGTGAGATACTCCTAATCTCCTTATTTATTGAAACCTTCTCATATTTCTTCCATCCTCCCCATTCATATCCTATATTATATTTATCATTTTTCTTTGATTTGCATACTTTTGAAATAATTTTGTATTCTCATCCCCTTTCCAACCAAAGGACTTCACTTTACATCTTCCCATTCTAATAGTTCCCTCTTTTTTTTCAACTTCTTGACCTACAAATTCTCCTTGTCTAAAAATACCTCATTGCCTTTGTGACTATATAAATGATTTAATTTAGATTCTATGTCCATTGTCTTTACCTCTGCATCCCAATATTTACCTTTGGCCCATGCAATTGTAGCATATTTGGTTCTCAAATTTTAAGAAAATTAAAACATAGTTGTCTCTTCTTTTATTAGGTCAATATGTATCCACTCATATTTTACTACATTAATAAATTCCTGATATTTCAACCAAATAACATTGAATTTGAAAGTTCCTATTGGTTTCTCTTGGTATTTTTTCTAACTATAAGAAAATCAGTGAATTATCACATCCCCCATCTTGATCTATCCAAGAACTCAATATTTTTTTTGTAGCTATGAGGTTTCCAAACACTAAAAATTTGTCCAACATTTTAGAAATATTCATATTCTAGTTCTTTGATTCCTTTAAGTGGACATTAATTAATAGGTTCTACATCACACAACCCTGTATTCTAGATTTTTTGTAGGAAAAATTCAATGAGGGGCTTAATTATAATCTCCTCTCCCAATATTTTTGCTCTTTTAGTTACAAAATTTAAGTCCCCTCCCACCACTACATTTTATTTTTTAAATTCTTATATAGATAATTCTTCCCAAAACTATCTTCTACTATCATAAAGACCATAAAAAATGACTAGAAATAATCTTACCTAGCTCCATAGAATGTAATTTTCTAACCATATCTACCTTAATATAAACCTTACCAACTAGCTGGAAGGAGAAATTCCATCCCATTACATTTCCCTCTAATATTACTTTTGAGTATAACCCTACAAAGTTCCAATTTAATACGAGAGAGGCGAGAATGGCTATTATTATTTTTTATACCCATAATAGTCTCCTAGATTAAAAATATACCTAGCTTATAAAGTTTAATCAAACACTTTGAGGCTATATTTTATGAGGGACCTTGAGCCCTTTGAAATTTAAAGAGAAGATGATCATTGACACCCTTTCCCTTGAGGTTATCCTACTCTAATCCCAACTATAGATTTTTGTTTACCATATAAAATTTCCTTCTCAACTCTTCTTGTGAAATTTTTAAGTAGGATTTCCTTCCTACTATAAACTCTTGAGATTGACTTATCTTAAGACCCAAGACCCCTAGCACCTGATCATACTCAGTATCTCCTTCACCTTTTTTCAAGGCTCTTAGAGTATATATGCTAGAGGATGTGTTTTTATTATGTTGATTTGGAGGACTTGATTGGGAAGAGATCTTGCTAGGGTTATTTAAACCATCCTTACTTCCTTGGCCTAAAATATCTCTAGCTAAAGAGGGTAAGAACTTAGCACATTTTATATCTTTCTCCTCTACTTGTTCTAAGCCCTTACATCACCACTCTCTTGAAATATCCTATCTAAAGTATGACCTATCAAAACCTCCATAAAGAAGCTCGATCCACAAAAATATGGGATATCATGTTTATCATCATTAGAATTTAATCCCTCATCTCTAAAAAAAAGGTAAATTTAGGTTCAAGGTTTGATGGTTACTTGATAAAATGCCTCTATACACCTTGTTGGTTATATATGAGGTCTCCTTTCCCTCATCAAAAGCTTCCCTATTTAAATTACTAGAACCAACTATTTCGCCTTCAACTGAATTTGATTATAGTAAATTTTCTTTAAGAGACTAAAATTTTTTATTTCAAATATTTATTTATAATTTCTTTTTTGCTTGAGAAGAATAGGTTGTACTTGGATCCCCTAGGCTTGATAAATCACAAGCCGCTTTTATAAAGCTTGAGAGTTTACAAACATTTAATTCTCATCTGAATTGAGATACTATAACTAGATATCTACATATTTATTTACAAAAAGTCTAAATTTTTATATTCATTTTTTGGATCTTTCTCAAATTTTTAAATACAAATATTCAACATCCATTTTCTTAAGAATTTTCAATCTTGCTTATCCATCCATCCATTTGAAATCGTAATTAGTGATGGTTTTTGATGATGTAAAGCTATAGTTATGCCACTTGAATATTCATAACTGCTTTGTTGGCTTCGTGCTTCTGTTGCTCTGCTATGATATTTCAAATGATTAGTCCTATTGTTCCCTGATGCTGCTACACCCTTTTGAAATCCATAAACATTATACTTTTTCTACCAAACACTTCCATACTTGATATCTTTCTGATTTCATCTAGATCTAACTTTAACCTAATATTATGTTCCCTTTGATTCTTCACATAGAACTTTAATGTGCAAGCTCAAACATGTGCATTGGAAACCCTTACCTAAAAGGTAGTAGGTAGTAGTGGACTCTTACCCAAACAATTTTTAAATTTTAAATTGTTCTTTGACTTTAAAAGGACTATAAATAATATAATTTATTTAATATATATTTAAATAATTAAATTGTAGGTATATGAACCTCAAACTTTGATTAAAAATTCTAAAATATTAGAATTTAACTTTCTTAAAATAAAAACATAAAATAAAATAACCAATTAAATTAAATACCCCGATACATTTATATTTAATGTATTTATTGGGAGTGCTTGACATTGAATATTGAAAAGAAATACCTAGGAAAAACAAGACTTTGACTTTGGTCATAGAAGTAAAATTGAAAATTATCGTTTTGGGGATCGTCTCGATCTACTCCAAGCATGTGGGAATGATGCAGGTAAAAGTGTTGCCAT
Organism: Wollemia nobilis; assembly: GCA_028583015.1. Taxonomy (NCBI): domain Eukaryota; kingdom Viridiplantae; phylum Streptophyta; class Pinopsida; order Araucariales; family Araucariaceae; genus Wollemia; species Wollemia nobilis. The sequence continues at coordinate 40,534 of JAQPPZ010014036.1, forward strand.
CACAATCACTTTTGGAGATGAAAAAAAATGAAATCAACCGTAAATACAATTCATTTATTCTTTTATCTAGTGACCACCCCATAAATAAATCTGGATGTCGATTAATGTTGATTGCCTATCAAATTAATTAAGATTTGAATGACACCTGGTAAAGTTAGGATTAGTGGTAATACTTAAAAATATATAAAAAAAATATGCATTCCAGGATGTCTTTATTCAGCTCATGATGCGATTCCACTAGGCGTCTTGCTTTCACGTAATTTTTTTTATGCATGTAATGTCAGCCTTTGACTGTTGTTCTGCGATCTTATTGCACTATTGTTACTAGTTACGTTTCAATTTTTTGAGGGACTTGCGGACTACCCATATGGTTTTCTAATTTTTCTTCTATGCTTCGACTTGGGTGTGTGGACAAAATCTTGAGGTGCATGTTTGTTAGTCACATAAAAAAAATGTGATCTAAGGATTTTACTCTGTAGCAGCACTAGGTCTAAGATCTTGCATCCATATTAAAATATTCTAATCTAGCAGCACTAGGTCTAAGATGTTGCATTTATTAATTGGAGGTCCTTTATCCAGGTATTGTAGGTGAGTTGGAGAGGAGTGGGCAATCCTCCAAGGGAGGTCTCAGGTTCAAATCTTCACCCTACCGAAACGTTGAATTGGATATCTAAAATCCAATTGATAATGTTGGTGCGGGCAGGGTCGGGTGCACCCCGGGTGACTTTGACAGTGTAGAACCCCTGTTCGTTGTCTCTCAGACCAAAGCAGCCCCGCAAAAGATTTTTCGAAAAAAAAAATAAAAAATAAATAAATATATATTCTAAAGCTAAGCTTTTATCGCCTGCTTGGATAATTATTAATTGTGATTTGTATCTGCAGATCGTTACCAACAAAGCACAACTGGCAGGGTGTCCAATCCCAAACATCCCTTGCAAGAAGGACCTCATTCAGTCAGATACCAAGATGCAGTCTCTTCCACAAACAGAGCTCTGGTAGCCCATAGACAGAGATCAAATAATGTGGAAGAAAACACAATAAGGAGAACAAATTCCATGGAACATATTTGCAATGGACAAGGGCCTCAAATCCCATTCCAGGGTGCCCACAACATTGGGACAAACAACAGAGTGACTACAGAGCATGACAATCATCATCCATTAAGGGCAGGCACCGGTGCCTGTGCCTCAGCCCACGCTCGTGGACAAGGAGCTACACACATCTTATGGAGGGGAATCATCTTAGAGCCTTTTGGAGGTTGGAGAGTACAAAGTATACAAGGCAGAATCCATAGCTTATTCACTGGATCATGAAGCAGATGATCATCAAATTTGACAGAATCCAAAGAGAACCGACATGAACATCAAAACCCCACAGAGCTGAGGGGAGGAGAAATATCTCCTCCACCTTCGAAAAGTGGATCTCCAGGGAGCCCAAGTTCCCAAATAAAATCCCACGGGAAGGTAAACAGTTTGAGATGTCAGATGGCCTCCAATGTTCTCGTGCAGTTTATATCATGTGGTTCAATTGCTGTCAAGGATCACAATTTTGTTTGCATTCCTTATTACAAGTATGAGGGTATCAGTGATACGTCGAGATGATTCAAAACGAAAGCAGTTTCTTCTAGATCCTCTGCAGTCAAGAAGGCAATAATTGAAGATGATGAGTTAGATGGCATGACTGAAATCTCCACCTCGCACGTCTTCGTTTTGAAGACAAAGAGTACCTTAGTGGTAGCATTGTCTTTCAAAACGAGTACCTTAGTGGTAGCATTATCGAGACTCAATCTGAAAAGGAAGAGGAAAAAGGAGAACCCAGTTTGAAGAGATGTGCTTAATTTAATTCAGTTATGCTGATCGCTTTTTATTATAAAAAATGGCTCAATTGATGGGGGAGCTGTTCAATAGAACAGAAGGTTGCCACTTTTGCTACATTTCCAGGAATAGTAAGTCAATATGAATAAGCATTCTGAAGTGTTTGGTGTTCTAATTTTATAGATAAATCCTAAACTTCAGCTTATTATTATTGTTGTTATTATTATTATTTCTTACATCTGCATTTATTATTATTGTTATTATTATTATTTATTACATCTGCATTCTGAAGTTCTCAATGCCGTGCTGTCATTTTTACAGGCTCATATTGACCAATAAGGTGGTTATTTGCATACAATCAATGATCTTTGTAGGGAAATGTTGAGGCAAGATGAGACTTCTCAGGTCCTATGGGTCCCACAATCACCGCCACCTTTGCCTTCTCCTTCGCCAATGATCTTTCCTCCTCCCTCATTGTTGGTTTGGTTTCTCTCTTTCCTCGGTTGTTTCGATGCATACAGTTAGTCAAACCTTTACGCCATATCGTGACCCATGTCCTTCACGTTGTCTATAAACACTCATTTTCGCAGACATGTACCAAATATCTTAACCCATGTCCTTCACGTTGTTTATAACCACTGGTTGATGCTCCAGCTGCTATTAAGATCTAAAACAAAACTGTGAAAATGTGTTAAAGTGACAATATTTTTAACATGTTGTATGTGGTGTTTATTGAACTCTTAGGAGGGAAAACTTAATGAGATTATTTTATTGATAAAAAGGTTATAATATATAGGCATAAGCCTATATGATGAACATGACACTTGTCAATGAAACTGACGAGTGTCAAACTGGAGACATAGTGCACTTTAACTCTAACATTCCCCCTTAAAGTGCACTATCCTAACTAAAGAAAAAACAAAGCAAGTCAACATTAGGTAACATTCCCCCTTAATGTTGACTTCTCTAAAACAACCTATCATCCACCTTATTGCTGATTAGGCTCGTGCTCTGTGCTCTTGGCTCTCCAACTGTGAATAACGCTAGATCCACTGTGTATACATCTCGGTCTGTTGCCTCAGGGTCAGCCACTTCCACGGGTCTGTTGCCACAGGGTCAGCCGTCTAAGTGCCTCGGGGTCATCATGGGTGCCTCCGGGTCGACCACTCTCGGGTCTGTTGCCTCTGCAGGTCATCCTCAGAGGATGTTGCCTCTCGTAGGTCACTGACTAGATTCACCATGAGTATGAAATCCCTCCTCATGGTGAACTCAATCTAGAAGGTGTCGGTCTCTGCCGAAAATGCACCTAATGAAAGGAAAAACGAGCCATATAAGAGTGTCGGTCTCTGCCGAAAATGCACTCAATACAATAAAATGAGCCATAGATCAAAATAGGAGGAGAGAAGAAGAAAATAAGAGAATCTTCTGAAGTGTCTTCGTCTGTAGTCTTCAGAAGTAGATCCGGAAACAACCTCGGATAGAGTCTAAGGTGTCTATGTCTGTAGTCCCTAGTATAAGTGTCCTTATGGTGACCATGTCATCCCACCGAAATGCATGGGTAACCAGCCGCTGCATTCGCCAAGTGTATAGAAAAGATCACTAGGTACAAGGATCACATACAAGTGCCTTGGGAGTGTCGGGTACAACCGAGAGTGCACTCCAAGGTAGAAAAGCTTTGAGGCTAAAAAACTGAATTGAAACAGCCTCAAAATTACAATATGACACCACCATTGTGTCCGTCGCGGAAAAACGTTTCCAACGACTATAAATACCCCTATATTCCACCATCAAAGGGGCCTTCATCATGTGAACAAATCATTAGCCTTATCTAAAGCAGCAAAATAAACCTCATAAATACATATTCCTGGCATCGCATTGTGGCGGAAAATAAAAACAACGTTAAAATTTCCCTCGTAGGGAAATTACATGGGCCATCCATCTTTGAATATAATAAAATGGCTATGAGAGCCTTCCAATCCCACATTCCATGTGGAAACAAATGGCCAAAGAGGCCCATTGGTCCCCTCAATAGAAAAATAAAAATTTCCCTCGTAGGGAAATTACATGGGCCATCCATCTTTGAATATAATAAAATGGCTATGAGAGCCTTCCAATCCCACATTCCATGTGGAAACAAATGGCCAAAGAGGCCCATTGGTCCCCTCAATAGAAAAATACTTCTATTTTGAAAAAATACAAGGCCATGTGGGGAAATAAAGTTTCATACATTGAAATAAATAAGTGGCCCCTCCACTTTTAAATAAAATGCCCTTTTAAAAAAACATTTCCCCATATTAAAAAAATGTATATTATCATGCATGTGTAGCCCACCTCTCATGGGCTTGTTGTCCATTTAATACGGCACGTCTTCACCCCACTGCACGCACCAACTGCCACTTAACTGAACTAGATTTCCAGCTCGTGTGATCGAACCAGGCAATTTCTGCAGGGATGGAGGCGGCGACGCTGTCGAGGATCGGCCTGGCGGGCCTGGCATGACCCGCGGGACTTTGTTCTGTTGATTCGGAAGTCGCGCACCGTCATCATACTGGCCGACACTACAAGAGTAGAGGTACAAGCATCTAAAGATGGTACAGCTGGATCGAAAGAAACCATAGATCCACAAATTTGGCCGTACCAACGCTTCCCCATAATCGCTACTGGTCTCCGATGCCCTGCTTCCCCAGGCCTGCATCTAATGGAAGACCCTCCTTCAAATTGGCTGGAAGTAGCCATAGCTCAACAATGGCTTCACATTTTGTCTGTGATTGGTGGTCAATGCAAACATTTTCAGATCTTGTAGCTTTCTCTACCAGGAATCCATCCAAAATCTGAACGGGGATCGAACTCTGTCGCCTTCTTCGACAGCAGGGCAATCTTGTCATCAATGGAAATTTTAGACGCGACGACGGCGACGGCGGCGGCGTAGTCGGCCTACCTGGCTGATTCTTGTTTTTCTTTTTCCTTGGCCTGTTGCTTCTGCGACTGTCGCCCCGCTTTCTGCCCGCGTGGCCCCCATCAGGATGTCGGTGACGGTTTTTCCAGCCATGGGTCTTGCGCTTAGAGCGATGCACGGGACTATTCTGCAGGCGCAAAAACTATAAATGTCTGTCTTCTCCGATATTTTCTTGCCGGCGCTCTGCTCAGGTGCCCTATGCGCTTATCCTCTTTGGCAGCTGCCCACACCGAACCCTCGTCTGCAGCTTCCAGTGAGTCCATACTAAAGTCTTCGTCCGCCATTGACAGCGAGCCTCCAGAGAATTCGTCGCCGCCGCCACCGTCGGTGGCAGCCACCGTGCCCGCAGGGGTGAACACGACAGCGGAGAATCATTTGAACATTAGGCACCGTCAGAGCCGAGTCGGAGGCGCAGCAGCGGCCGCGGACGCCACCGTCAAAGGCAAATTTCTGCCACCGGAGCCGCGCTGTCATCTGGCACTGCAAATCTCAAAACAACAGTAAAATTCAGTCTCAAAAAAACACAGCGAGCACACCCTGGACTCGCCAAACTCCATGGCGACAATCAACATATCCGCCCAAATTTTCAATTCGTTCTCGTTTATCTTCCCTTGCAGCTCTATGATCACAAGTGAGGGCTTCAGCCTCACCATCTCTGCTAATAACAGATCGACAATCCCCAGCATTAGAGACCACCAGGTTACCATCTCTTATCAGCGCAGTAACACAACATGTGCCGCCACTAACTCCCTGCTTCAAAAAACTCTGTATCTGTTGCCAAGTAACCAGGCAGAATAAATCACAGTGTCGATATAGTGCATTGGCAGAAACACCAATAGTGCCAAAAGTAGCAGCCAATAGATGAGGACAGAATCGTCCTCATGCGTTCCAAGCTAGGGCACTCATGGTGGCTCACAAATTTGCTTACGGAGATGAAGATAGGGCCAGATCCATTGAACCAGCATGCACAGCCAATCATACTGTGCGACATTATGGACGACTCCCGCAACTGCCGTTACATCAACAACTCCCTGTTCCGCCAGTAACCAACTGAAATATCTTTCATCTTCCTCTTTTGCTTCCGCCGTGACATTGTTTTTCTCGCCACGTCTCCCGCATCTGCACTACTGCAGAACCGACTGGGGAAGAACCGTCTCTCCCATCGTGCCAGGGAAACAACACTCTCTGTCTCTGTTAATTAGCACTCTCGTAGTGCTAAAATCACCATCGCACGACTGCCGCACGACTCTGCTATTCCCGCAATCATAGGTGCACTTCCACTCTGCTATTCCCGCAATCATAGGTGCACTTCCAGTGCCAGCAATAATATCCGGGATCCGTTAATAGATCACACCATGTTTTCTGAAACAAATAGATCATGTCCATTGCAGCTCTGCTTGTCTGCTTCTTTTTTTTTTCAGTGCGAATCATACAGGCTGCCATTCTATAACATAAAATAGATTAAAAATAACTATTAAACGGCACCCAATGTCATTGCATTTGCTGTCGTGACCGTAAGAACCACCGGCGTTGGTGTCGAGCACGTGCTGCTGCTGCGTCGAGGAAGAGGAGGAAGCCGAGGGCAGAGCGGCAGGGCCGGCGAGGCGGGTCTGTCGAGGTGGTAGCGGAGGGGAGCGGCAGTACCGGGAAATTCGAAGAAGGAACCAGAACAATAGCCTGAAACGGAACTGGAGCCACAGTAGAAGCGGAGGGGGCATGCCCTCAGGTCTGACTCTTCCACCACGCCACAAACGGCAGTAAAAAAAATCAAACTAAAAGACTGCCGCAAGTGATCAACCAGATCTGCGCAGTGTTATTTTTCATCGCCAGCTGCGCAGTGTTATTTTTCATCGCCAAAAAATTGATGGTCCACTGGGAAGTGCCTCACACCAAGCATTATACGTCCGAGATAGAGCATGGCCAAATTAATGGCACCGGTATTGAGGGCTTCACCTACCAGAAAACTGGTACCTCCACTGATAATACTTACCCTACGGCCATGTGCTCTGTTAACGTAAGACGCACCAACAACAGCAAAAGCTACAATTTGGGCTGTCTTTACTGGAATAAAATAGTGAAATCATCATATCTATCTTATAAACAGAATGGTCATGGATTGTTGGTAACAGTTAGGCCACCACGGAGATATAGTTGCAATCATCACTTATTCCATTGTTGAAATCTGGTCCGGCAAAACTCCCACATGCTGCGGACCTGGCAAAACTCCACATGCTGCCTCCTGCGCTTTTGGGAAAAAAACTTTTATCGATCCATACCACACAACTTCACTTTTCACAGCAACATCACTCTAAGAAATTTTTTTTTTAGCAGCCATTGGTTTTCCAAAGCTTCTGGTTTCTGATCCATCTCATGGATGAAGAGCATACTCCCTAGCTAACGAAAAAACAAATGGTGAAAAAAAACAAAATGTGGGGGAGGGAGGATTTCCTTGAGGGAAATCCCCCCTCAAGGGGTTTCACAAGGCAGGGAAAGCCTGCTCTGATACCAAATGTTAGGAGGGAAAACTTAATGGGATTATTTTATTGATAAAAATGTTACAATATATAGGCATAAGCCTATATGATGAACATGACACTTGTCAATGAAACTGACAAGTGTCAAACTGGAGGCATAGTGCACTTTAACTCTAACATTCCCCCTTAAAGTGCACTATCCTAACTAAAGAAAAAACAAAGCAAGTCAACATTAGGTAACATGAACATTGTGTTTATCTTTTTCATTGGTTAATGGAAATTAGTTACTGGTATGTATTTATTGAAGATTATTTTTATCAAATCATTTTTTTATTCCTGTAATATACAGGAAGTTGGTTACAATCACATTATTTTTAGAAATAGATAAACATAGCTTAAGGTTTAAATTATAGGGGTTGTTTCAACAAGTTTATTTGTCTTGTTATTGTTGACCTAATGTGAAAGGGAAACCATTGGTCGCTCAGGGTTCTTACTAAGCATACACTCAGAGGATTCAGATCAGACTACAACCTATGTAAATTGGCACCCCCGAAGGTTTGAACCCATGTTTCTTTTTGGTAAGTGTCTGGCCAGACAGGCACTTACCAATGACTCACCCTTTGAAACTTTTTTATCAAATTATTACAAGGTTTCATTCTTTATTAAATGAATTAAATTAAAATTACATTTATATTTCTATATAATAATAGTTATTATTATTTTGGTTGTGAGGAATGCGAGAAACCTCTACCCTGGATGCTTAGGGTTGAGCATTCTCATCCTAACCATCACCCCTCGTAAGGTAGAGATTTAAACTTATCAATAGAGGATTCACGCACACATCCACCCCTCACACACACTCACGACGTACACACACTCTTGTGATTTAAACCTTGGACCTCTCGAATGAGAACCAAATATCGTGTTCTCCCATGGAGACAATTATTTTTTAATTCATCTATTTTAATATTTAAATTTTATGTCAAAATTTAAATATTTTAGACCAAAGTCATAAAAGTGTGTGGCATAACGTTATGAGTATAAATGTTGGATCACTGTGTTTTTTTAATTAATCTCTTTAATATTTTAATTTTATATCAAAATTTTAATATTTTTGACCAAAGTCATAGAAGTCTCTGGCATAACGTTAAAAGTATAAATGATGAAGCACTGCTTTTTTTAATTCATCTCTTTAATATTTTAATTTTATATCAAAATTTTAATATTTTAGACCAAAGTTATAGTCGTTGTCTGTTTAGCATGTATTTAGAGGATTCAAATCAGATACCTTTGCAAATTGGCAACTCGAAGGTTTGAACCCAAATTTCTTTTTGGTAAATGTCTAGTCAGACAAACACCTACCAATCCACTCAGCCTTTGGGACTCTTTTATCAAATTATTATAAGGTTGCATTATTTATTAAATGAATTAAATTAAAATTACATTTATTTTTCCATATGATAATAGTTATTATTATTTTGGTTTTGAGGAGTGTGAGTGCTTAGGGTTGAGCATTCTCATCCTAGCCATCACCCCTCATAAGGTCAAGATCTAAACTTATCAAAAGAGTATTCACACACACCTACCCCTCACACACTCAGGATGTTGTGGTTTAAACCTTGACCTCCCGAATTAAATCCAAAGCTTGGATCAATGTGTTGACCCTTCGGGACAATTATTTTTAATTAATCTCTTTTAATATTTAAATTTTATATCAAAATTTTAATATTTTAGACCAATTCATAGAAGTCTCTGGTATATGAGGGTATAAAGTATGGACCATTGCGTTTTCCCTTCGGGACAATTATTTTTAATTCATTTTTTTAATATTTTAATTTTATATCAAAATTTTAATATTTTAGACTAATGTTATAGAAGTCTCTGACATAATGTTGAGGGTATATAGTCCAAACCATTCTTTTGTCCCTTCGGGTCAATTATTTTTTAGTTTATATTTTTTAATATTTTAATTTTATATCAAAATTTTAATATGTTAAATCAAAGTCATAGAAGTATGGGTATACCTCCTCTTCTTATGTGTTAGAGTGTGAATAAAATACACCATTCTTATTGCCTATAGGTGCTTTGTGAGATGAAGTGGCAAGCTTCACCTCAATAATAGCGGCCTTAACGGTCTAAAACTATTCTACCTTACTAACATTATACTCTACTTGATGTAAAAACTTAACATCCTTTTCATCATCATGTACATGGTCATGAGGTTAAAATTTGATATATTAACCATGTCAACAATTGATCTGATCATCCATGAGAATGTCCAAATGATAATGAACAACTTGATGATGGAATGATAACTCCCCAAACTTATACATAGAATGAGAAGGACATGTGCATGATTTCATCAAAATATGATGCAATTCGATGATCAAGCTAGTAATCCATGTACCACATTACTTAAAAAAACTATGTGCAATAAATATAGTATCATAACTAATATGTTGTAAATTTTGTATAAGTGTGTGAGCAAGGTAGACAAGTTTCTCCTTATCATAGGTCTATGGATCAATATGATGATCTAATATTATCATGGTCAACTACAAATTCTCATGTTAAATATTAGGGAGGGGTAAGTCTTGGGGAGATGACCTAATAGCCATGTATTTATATATAATTTTCTTTAATTCATATAAATATTAGAGGAATCCTAAAATAATCTGACTAATATGATCAAAAAGTGATGAGCAAATCTTATTGACCAAAGCTTTCATTTTTAGAGAACCAACTAGATTAGGGACTATAAATATTGTTAGTTTATTCCCAAATCCCTAGGGTGCACATCATTGCCAAATAATCTTCTCTTGAAATCTATGTGCTCACATAAATGAATGACTTAATCCATATGCTCAATAATTGTGGTGTAAAAGTAAAATACACATTGATATTTTAATGAACCTTGTAATGAAGCATCAAGGTAAAATGGTGTGGGAACTTATTATTGTTGGGAAGTTTGGCTTATGCATTAATAAACCATGGATGAATTAAATAAACCACTTGTGGGTGTACTCACCTGGTCACTCTTTACCTGTGAATTCTCCTCATGCCTTCATAACAATGAAAATCCTATAGTAGATGGGGTTTGAAAAAATACTTATCAAATTTTTCATAAGTTGATTGCCATTGCATAGTTTCCTATATTATTTTTGTTATGATGTTATATATGTATGGTTTTAGAGGGTCAAATTATTTTATTTTTTTAATGAATTTACTTATACTATTGTGGATTAATGCTAGGTTTTTGTAATTAATAGGATTTCTTCTATATTCTCTTGTACATGACATGCCAATCAAATTTGCTTGTGAAAATAAAAATAGTAATATTCAAGATCTAATTTATATTGGTTAACCTTAATTTTGAAACATCTCATCCCTTTTCAAACAAAATAAATGACTTCCCTTTTTTTTAACTAAATACACCTCTCTCACTTTTCAAACAAAATAAATAACCCCCCCCCCTTTTTTTTACTAAATACACCTCTCTCACTTTTCAAACAACCCCCTCCTCCTGCTCCCTCAACACACACTTTTAAAGCAACCTCTTTCCTTTTTAAAATAACCCACTCCCTCCTTTGGAACTTGAATCAAAATATTTTAGATCCTATTGATTGAAGCTTGATTGATGACAAGAACCGATATGGTCAAGAACCTTATATAGTAGCTAGTACTTGGTGGGGTAGGCCAACATGACATGGTGCAGGGTTTTGTATGAGTTGGGATTCAAGTGAATGTTAATTGTCTTAGTAAGTTTTGTAGAGGTGAGAAATGAGATATATGGTATTAAAAATTGTAATATTTTCTAGAAGCATGCCAAAATAAACCTAAGTTGGATAATTCTAAACAAAATCTAGAAACATGCTTTAAATATATTTCGAGATTTGTAGTAAGTTATGAGATCTTCTATCACAAGAGGAGTTTCTAAATTTCGAGAAAACCAATTGAATATGAATTTGAGGGGAAGAAATATAAGTTTATGACAAGGTAATTTTTTCAAGGCTTTAGAGATAAGCTTAAAGCAATAAGAATAGGAAACTCTCCATGGTATGATATAGTTTAGATGTCATTAATAAATATGATAAAAATATTGTATAAAGAATAAAAGCAATGAAATATTTCTTGACTGTAATTAGTAATCCAAATAAATTACACAAAAAGTTTAGAATGGAGAAGCATCGAAGAAAGGACCAAATGTGACAACCTTTTATATGGGTTTAGAAGAATAATGGTCTTCGTATTTGAACATAAGAAATAAGAAACCTAAATGTAGATGGTGGTCAAAGAAGGGATAAAAATGTAAATAAAATTTATAAAAGTCAATTTCATATTAATACATTGAGATTTGGCAAGTTAGGAAGGAAATTAAGAAAATATTTACAATAAAATTCATTATCATGTGTTACTCCATTTAGATATTTTAGATTTTTAATTAAATTATCAAGATAATATTGGAAAGACAAGGATTACTATTGCAAGCTTTTAATAGGAAAGAGAAGGTTAATCAAAGAGCAACAAATGGTATCATCATACTCAAGATAAGTTTCTATGGCTTGCATGACAAAGTCATGATAGCTACTAGGTAGAGCATGGAATAATTATTTGTATGCAATGAATTTAGTTTGAGGTTTATTTAATTGAAAAATTATATGCATACAATGGCTTGGGGTTGACTTTTCTTAAATTTAAAAGGCTTTGGAATCCAAAACTAATTCCTTTCATTTTGCACATAATAATGTGTTCAAAGTATGAATGATAGAATTAGAATCACAACCTAGATGATTTAAATACTAGAAAAAATAAAAATACCTTTTGGTGTTGCCTTGATGAAATAACTAAGCTATAGGAGAAAATTTAAATTCAATTCGATATGAAATTTATCCAAAGAAACATGAAAAATCTAAAAATTTACTCTAGACATTGTAATAGGACTTTAAATTAGAGGGTATGGACACAAATAACATAGTATTAAATCTTGAGCACAATAAAAAGTTAATATTTGAAAGAGATAATTTGTATATGGAAAGATAGAAATGTAAATATTGTGTTCAACAAAGTTGTTGAAAAATGTGATATTGAAATAGATAAAAACCAAATTAAGATAGAATTGAGATTTAAAGTGAAATTAAAAATAGAAAAAAAATAGCCTCATCTAGAATTGAGAAAATGTGACACACAAAGAGTGTCTTGAGACAACCAAGAGTAAATATATTGTATAGGGTTTTTGTGCAAATTCATTTTTTCCTTTCTATGTTGTGTTAATCTATTTTTTATAGTGGCAAAACATCTCACATACTTATACTAAAGCCTGGAGCTTAGTGGTTTGAGAAAGAGAGGGTTTCAGGATTTAATTCTCTTTAGCCAAAAACATATGAGTTCAAGTTTATATAATAATTTTAATTATCTTATTATTGTAGCTTACATGAATTGTATAATGCTTCACTACCCATCCAATAATTTTAAAGAAGAAAATAATGTTATTGATATATATATATATATATATATATATATATATATATATATATATATATATATATATATATATATATATATATATATATATATATATATATATAAGGACTTTGTTGATTGCCAAGCAATTGGTGTGTTGTAAAACATGGATGTAAGTAACCCATGGATGTAAACTTACATAGGTTGTATGTCTAAATTTTTCTATATCCTAAATACTTGTTTGTTTGACAAGAATCAAGTAAATTTAATTTCCTAAATACTTAAGTGGAAACTTAATCTCTGATGATGACCAAGTTGAAGATATTTTTATGGATATAGAAAAATATAGAAATACACTTTTGAACCATAGTAATAATTGTTATTCACCTTTGTTATTGTCAAAGAGCAATATGGAACATAAGTCAAATATCAATGAATGCTTCTAATATCAATGTAACCATTTATCAAGGAGAAAGACTAATAGAAGAGTAAATTTCAAGGGTTTGGTTAATGCCTCCATCTTGGTTGTGAAGTTCATAATGGCTTATAGGAAATGAAAGCAAGTCTCACGTGAAAATGGTCATTGTTGACTAGATAAGGCAAATAATTCATCTACATATATTAGAAGTATGGTAATGGAAGAGGAACACAGGATTCTCAAACAATACGCAGATGAAAATACCTTTCAAACAAGAAATGATGTCCCAAAATAGTGTGAGTAAAAACCCTAAAACAACAATAAAAATTATATAATATATAATAATACTTATATGTATATTTACTTATACCTATTTTTTGATATTCTAAAACACTACAAATAAAAGTAGAGATTTCATATTTTCTTTTATGTAAAACTCTTCTTTTCTTAAAATTGAAATGAAAACTAGATATATTTATGTTGTTTGGTGGCTAAAAGCATATAGATCAAATTTTATTTTTCCAAGTCATAAACTCAAGACTTCTACTCTAGTAATAACTACTCCCAATTTTTCCAAATCCTACACTCAATAATTAGATAGATGGATAGATCTTTATCCTTCAAAATGGAATTGAAGTCATTCAAAGTCACTACTTATGAAAAATATCATAGGGATTTTGAAACTTAGACATTAAGCTAGATAGAAAGGTAAATGAACATGAACATGAACATAGATATCAACATCAATGTCAATGTGAGGGATTGAGTTGGCATAAAATATTAGTTGGAAAAAAGCAAAAAGTAAATGGTGAGCGTGTCTGTCTTAAACCATTTAAAATATAAATAATAGCCTTGTTCAATGTATGTAGACCTACAAATGACGTGTGTTTTTAACCAAACTACTATAGCAATTAAAGGAAATTTTGATAATGGCTTAGAACTGGATGTGACAACAAACATATCAACACTATTTAGAGCATAGTTTCAATGTAGGGACATGGTCTTCATTTGAATATAGCCATATAAGAAAACATCAATACAACTCCATGCTAACCAAAATCTTGTAGCAAGATTATTAAATTGGACAAGTGGCCTATAAGATCGCTTTACCACCTTCTTCTAAGATCCATCTAGTCTTACATGACTCTTGTCTGAAGGTATTTGGAAACCACACTCAACTCCAATTGACACTTTTTGAGTTTGATGATGAAAGTTCGATAATTTTAGATCTTGACAACATTTTGAACAGAAAAAACTACACTCTCCACAACCACACCATCATTGAATTCTTAGTCCAATGGTAGGTATTAAAACTAAATAATGCCACATGGGAATCTCTTCAACAAATCCAATAATAGTTTCCTCATATCAAGCTTTGAGGAAAAAGTGTTTTTGAATGGGAAGGACATGTTAAGACCCTATCCTAACATCATTAATAATTGCATAGTCATGTGGTACATTGGGCTTTTGGGCTTATGGGTCCATATGATGTAACCGTTATTTATTATAAAGAGATGTTATATAAAGATAACAATTTTTGTTTAGGAGTTAGTAGCTTGGGGCCCCACTTGCAAATGGATGAGAAAAATTGAGTATTAGGGTTAGGATTAGCTAGTATTTAAAATAACCAAGGGGAAAAGAGGATGGTTCATCTCATATTTTGATATTGTAATGAAGCTTTGCTTCCAAGGAGGTTGCCCCTTGAAATGGCTTGCAATTTTATAATTTTCTTTTGTTTCCATAATATAATTTTTTGTATTTCCATTTCATATTGCAATACTGTTAATCATTTGCATTAATTATTATTTATTATTGAGGTTTCCCCCTAGAAGTGGCCTACAATTTCAAATGTGCTTTTATATCTATAATATAATTTTTATGTTCATTTCATGATGAAATATTGTTAATCATTTGCATTAAATTTCCATTTATTGTTACAATATTGTGTAGATTTGATTTTAATTTACTACAAGGTTTCTAACAGAGAATAATTCTTGTGGGGCCTTTACCCTCCACGTTTTTCCTACTATAAAAGAATCTCGATGTTACTTACCAAAAATAAAACCTTGACAAACTTGATAATTTTGTTCAATAAATGTTAATCCTTTCACCATTTGCTTTTGATATAGTAGTTTTAGCCCTCAAAAGTTCAAGTTTCATACCTCATTAGCCATAACAAAGATTCATCATTTAAGATAACTTTTAGGGCTTGAGTTTTTCCATATGCAATTCTAAAAGGATTTTTTTTATCATACTAAGTTTGGCTACAATATTTATCATAGACAAAACATTGTTTTCAAAAATAGCATAATCTCCTTTTACAATAAGTTATCATATACTCAACAAATTATGAGCTAATATGGGTCCATATAAAACGTCATGAATAAAATTTATCTCACATTTTTTTATCTTAATTGTAATGGTGCCTTTGCCTGCAACCTAAACTTATTTGTCATATCCAAGCCATACTTGAGATTTAATAGATTCATCTATCTTTACAGAGATATTTTTTTTTTCTATCATGTGATTGTTGCAACCGCTATCCAAAAGGCACATATATTTGGAGGTTTTTTTGGTAATATCACAAGCATAAAATACACTACTTTGTTCTTCTTATTTTTTCTTAAAAATTAACCTGTTTTACTTATGTTTTTTCTAGTAATTATGTTCATAATGACCAAACGTTTTACAATAAATACTTTTTCTAGTAATCATATTTGTAATGAACAAAAATTTTACATTAATAATATTATTAAAATTATAATTTATTAAGGTTTTTATTACCTCCTTATTTTTGTTAATATTGTTGTTTCCATAACTACTTCTACTTACATATCCTCTTTCTTTAAATTTTATTGCTTACATGTCTTCTTTAATTTTTCTTATTCTCTTTATCATATGATTTGATGGAATTTTTTCCCTTATTTTTAAAAATATTGCTTTATTTTTTATATACATAGGGGATTTAGTTACATCCACACTATTTTTAGTGACTGCCAAGTGTAGGGTTCAAACCAAAGGGGCTTCTCCCAACAAGCCTTTACTACCTCTTTGTTGTTGGTTGGTGTGAGGGGATCACCATTCACCCGGATACGTATCACCATCATCTATCTGGAGCACAATAAGAGAATTCATATTAGACTACTACCATTGCAAATATGCGTACCCTAATGTTTGAACTTACGTCTCTTCTTAGTAAGTGTCTGGCCACTACTAACTTTGCAAATAGTCATACCCCAAGGTTTGAACCTAGGTCTCTTCTTGATAAATACCAAGCCAAATAGAAAATATCAAGCTTTGTTTGAGAAGCGCTCATAATAGAAGGTGGAAAGGATAGTGATGGTGAGAGATCAATTCATGGTAAAAGGACTATAGTCACACATTATTTTATTTTGAGCACAGTTCAGTGTACGACATTGATAATTGCCTAAATAAAACAAAAAGGGTTGATACGTAAGGCTGACTATAAGCCACATTAAATTCCATCATGTGTCATTTTGAAATTCAAAGAGCCCATTCTAGCAAGTTACCTCATTCAATTTCACCTTGTAACGAGCCCCACATATATATATTTTAAAATATTCAACCTCTATTCCATATCTAAAAATTCCAAACTTACAGAATACAAGCCCTGCAAAATCATCCATGTGCTCTTCATAGTTCACAATTAGAAAAATAAAATAAGAGATATTAATGTTGAACCTTATGATATAGTCTGAATTCATCATATTTAGAAGTTGTATTTTTTTCTCCAATAATTGATTGAAGATGAACACTCACCGCTTTAGATTTTTCTATTTACACCACATTGATTGGATAGTTTTAATCTCAACTACAATTACCATTTTCAACTATCTTTCCTTTCAGGAATATGAAATAGTCACTGATACAAAAGCTTCAAGGATGTCAATTTATTGGATAGTCTTAGATAATTATCATGATCCTTCTTGCACAACAATTGATTATAGATAAATTGATGGATTATGCCTACCTTTTATTTTAGAATGTGGTATTTTTCATAGTCATTGTGCACACAAGACCATGTACTTTTCTTCGATGGTTTGGGAGAAGATTGTTAATAAAAGGTAAGTGGGAAGTGATGATTAGGCTTGTGAGTACATGGAAGCTAATGCATATGCATATCATGTAGATCTCATGAATGACTTGTACGGTGTGTGTGATTTGTTTTGAAAATACGATTATTGATTGATGAAAGGTGATGCATTCATGGTTTTTTCAAGGGAAATAAAAGTGCCAAGATCAAGGGAGTCTTCCTTTACCAAGCATTTGGGAAATAGATATTGTTTGTATGCTTATCATTAAGTTGCAAAGTAGAGGAAAATATATAAATAAATTATATAAATATAATAAAATAAATATGCATGTATTATTATTATTATGCATATGTATTATATATGTTGTATGTGTATAACATAAGCATATATTATAAATAATAATAAATAAAACATAAATGACATATTCCTCGATACCCACGCTCCAACGAATCTAGTAAATGTGTGACAGAGGATTGTTTTGGATAATTGATGGTAATGGTAATTATTATGTGGTGAAACTACTCCCATGTCCCCCAAGTGAAAGTGAGGGAATTTGGTTGAAATAAATGACTATTCATTTTTTTTATTCAGTTTGTAAAAGAGAATGATTGGGCATTCAAGGTTATATGTTTTAGTTTTTTGGATTTCACATATGTATGTAGGAGTTTCAATTTAAATTTGGCTTCAAACAAAGGCTAAAGGTGTGGATACTATATTCTATAATGTATTGATGAGTGTTGTAAATAGTTGATTTAATATTGCTAGTAAAGATAAATTTTTTGATTTAGATTTGAATACTTGAAATTTTTGTGCAAATAAAAAATTGTTATTTTGAATGGAATACCTTTAGATGCCACGAGCATAGCTTAACCTTTATATTTCTTAGACGGTGGTGGTGTGGCCAATGTGTGATTGGTGTAAATGAAATAGAAAAATACCCTTTTCTATTTGGTAATGTGTTAAAGATAATTATTTTAAAATTGGAAATCGTTTGCTATCCTTAATAAACTACAAATGGATGATTAATAGTTAAACCATATATTATACGTAGTATGAAGCTAGAATTATGAATTTAAAAATAAATTGCACATTTGTAAAGATTGGGATAACGTCAGACCTAGAAAAACATTATTATCTATGTAAATTTTGGTGCTAGTATGATTAACAAAAGTGTGGTTAATTGTGAAGTTTGGTTTGACAGTGTATGAGCAAATTAGTAATTGTATTATCTCTATGTGGGATTTGTATCATGGATGGAATGCATGTTTGTGAATGATAAAAACTTGCATGTATAAATTAAATAAGTAGGCATATCGATTTATTATGAGCTATATTTGATCCCATTACATCATATGAGTCTTGGGAGTCGTTGGAGCACTGTAGTGGTCAAAATATGAGCATTGTAGTGGTCGAGATATGAGAATAACACTAGAAAAAAGCAAGTTGGTAACATCATGAATCCTTCGAAATAGATTGAGAAGGTAGGATATACTTGTGTTTTTCCAAGACTGTGTACATTCTTGAACCAATATCTCTAGTTATGGCATGTATATTTGCCCAGTTTTATGTTATAGATAACTATTTGCTAGCATGGATGCATTCTATTATTGATGCATCCATAATGATTTATGTATAGATTAACTCTAATGAAGATGGTTCATTTTATTTAAAAAAAGTAAACCTTAAAACGTGTACACCCAAAGTTGTATAACTCTTGGTCACCAATGGATAACCTCTACCCAAACTATGAGGGGAGAGTGATGGGTTCTGGTGCAACTATGTTTGTAAAACCTACTAGAAAATCAATGGAATATGTTGAATTGGTTTATGTTATGAGTCATTTATATGTTATGAATGAACTAGAGTAAAATTTTGGCATTATTATTCTTGAATTGCATGGAAATTATTTAGTATTAAGTTACAAATGTGAATTTTTGACTAGAGAAAACCCTATGTCAAAAATTCTTACTCTATCATCTATGGCAAACAAAATCACCATACTATAATTATTATTGGATAGACACATAACACTATTAGTTCTTGGTAACTATTTAGGATTGCACTTTCTATTTTTGTCAATTCATATCTAAATTTTTTGTTATTGGTGTTGCATAAGATAAGTGTGGTTATTAAAAACAACTTATTGTAAAATATAAAACTACAATATCTTATAGATGAGATTCACCAAATAGAACTTTGAGGGAAAAAAATCCCACCTAATATAATTTTTAATTTATCTTCAAATCTTGGAAAGAAAAGAGTATCCAAATGAGAAACTTCCTTGTTAGTGGAAACGTTTGTGAGTGAATGCTTTTGTGAAATTAGATTTATAATAAAATATTAAGTTGTAGGATTCTAATATGTCTGGCCAATAGGAAAGCCATGATATATTAAGAAAAAAGACAAAGAAGAGTCCTTTCATAACGTTACCCGATGCAGTTCCTTGTCGAGAATTGAATTGTTAGGGAAAATTATTCTCTTTTGTTAAGAATGTTTTAATATTAGAATAGTCAATCCAAGTGATAGGTAAAATTTTATATTTAATTTCCAATAATTATGTTTTGTCTAAGTGCTGCTTTAGTTAACCTGAGAAAGTGAAGAGGGTTAGGAAATTAAGTCCCTTTTTAAATTTATTAATATACATAGATGTAAACAATGGTTAAGTTAGAATATTTAGAAGTTACCTAGTTATGAATATAACTATTAAAGTGTAATTTCTCATGAAAACTATATTGACTTAACTTTAGTTGTTTTGAAATTATAATTTAAATTAGAAAACAACTTTGCACTATCATTAGGGCAATATACCTTTACATAAAATATAATACTATAATTATTGAATCATCATAGGACAAGCAAAACATTGGACTCGCTATTTCTTTAGATAACTATTAAATTCATTTAAAATGACCTAAAAGCCTTATTTTTATTCATCAAGAAGGATGAATGAGGTTCAATGCCAAAGAAAGTGAATGGTTTGAAATTATACACCCAATGTCATTGAGATATTGGTAAGCATGCAACATGACTTGAGAGGAGTTATTTTTCGACAAGAATGAGGTCGGATCAAGTGACCCTATTAGAACTTGTATTGAGGTGCGGTATGGGATGATTTCTCTAGGTCATTTCTCGATAGTACGATGATAAATATTTGTACCATTTGACTAAAAATGGACTAGTAAGACTAAGTAACTAGTCTAACCATAATGTTTGGTATGGGATAAACTATTGTGAGTCATAATGGAAAATTGATACCAAGTCTAGTATCAGGGTAATTACATGGCTCTAGCTGACTCTAGGAAAGAGGATAATCAATTAGACACTAGACATATGTACGTTAACCCCTTGTATACTAAGTTTTAAATAAGTCGACTAGTTAAGTCGAGGTTCAACATGCTAAGAGATGGAAAGAGTATGCGTCCACCCTCTAGGTGTTATGGGCCCTAGAGGATAAACCCAACCATGGATTGAAACTCATGCTAGAACAAGAGGAAGATAGATGAGAAATTTGAATCCATAAAATGATACCTTTACAAGATTTGGCCAATCTCATCCTCTTGGGTGATTGTCTACAATAGTTCAAATTTCCAAAAGTGGTTGATATGCTTTGTACTAATTGAATTATACATTATTGAATCATTTGGTGAATCTTAATTGCCATGAAAATGAAACCTCTTTTCTAGGATGAACTCTAAACTCAATAATAAAAAATTACCTTGGATATTGCTTGGGTTGTTTTATGTGGTGCAATTAGGTGATTGGACTTGGGTTGTTACTTGTGGTATCAGAGTATATGAGATCCTTATGTTGTAGGAATCTGAATAATTTTTTGTTATAACAAACCTAAACCAATCAATTAACCTAGTTTTATTTTACCAACAAGTGTTATGGTGTATTTGTTACGAGGTGGTTCATCTAGGAATCCCATGGGAGGTGGATAGGAAGATATCTTCATAAGACATAATAAATGACCTTGAATAGGACCCAAAAAAATAGGTCCTAGGAGGGACAGACAAGTGAAACAACAAAATGAGCCTCAATCAAATGAGACTAATAAGGAGGATGGAAGTTTAAAAAAGGTAGTACAACTATTGCAAACTCATATGGATCAACAAAAAGAGGAAATGGTGCAACAGAAAGTGCACATGACCAAACTACAAGAGTTGATAGTCCAAAAACAAAAATTGATAGAGAAATTGACTAGGAATAAGGAACACGAAGTTAGACAAGAATTTCATAATGAGGTTGAAGGGTTAAGTAGGGCCCGAGTGGGAGTTGAACTGGAAAAAATTTGAAGAAGGTCATGATTTTGAAATTTTATGGAAAGGATGATTGAAAGGAGTATGGGTTAGGGTAGACCTAATCAGTTAACCAATATTTATTTGATCCTCACATTATCTTACCCCAAGGTAAAACCAACTGGTATTCGTATGGGGCACCCTTGCATGCATTTGACATCATTCTTGGTGTTGATTGGCTGAAATACCATAATGCCCTCATGAATTTTGAAGATATATGGTTAGAGTTCATAGATGAAACTAATTAGAGGGTTAGAATTCATTGTAACCATAGTTATTTTAAACCATATTTTTTGTTTGCAATACAAGTGAATAAGGCAATAAGGAAGAGGGGAATGATCTATGTAGTTAAGATGAACAAGGAAGAAATTGAAGTTTATTTTGACCTCTTCCAAAAGCATCCTATTTTGGGTGAATTTAAGGATGTGTTTTTGGAGGACCTACCAGGTTTACCTCCTCAATTTGACTTTTATATAGAGTATTTCCTATAACTACGCCCATTGCTAGGGCACCATATAATATGATCCCTATAGAGTTACAAGAACTCAAGATACAACTTTAGGACCTGTTAGAGAAGGGGCATATCAAGCCGAGTGTGTCACCATGAGGTGCTCCTATTTTATTTATTAAAAATAAATATGGATACTTAAGATTATGCATAGACTATTAGATGCTAAACAAGGTTATCATTAAGAATATATATACTCATTGCCAAGAATAGATGATATTTTTGATTAGCTGAAAGGAGATACTTTATTCTCAAAATTGACCTTAGATCAATCTACCATCAACTAAGAATTCAAGAAAAAGACACATCAGATTTTTATTTGAAACAAGGTATGGATATTATGAGTTTATAGTCCTACCTTTTGGATTGACAAACACTCCAGATGCATTCATGAATCTCATGAATATTTTTTTATAGAGAAGTTAGACCATTTTGTGCTCACATTATTTGATGACATACTAATCTATTCTCAAAATAAGGAGGAGCACAATCAACATATGAGAGCTATACTTGAGATCCTTAGGAGGAATCAACTATAAGTTATCAAAGTATGAATTCTACACTCCTTGTATAGTATCTAGGCCACATAGTATCTACTAAGGGGATTTCTATCGATCCAAAGAAAATTGAAGCTATTATTGATTGGTCTGCACCCACAAATATAACTGAAGTGTGCAGTTTAATGGAGTTGGTAGGCGATTATAGATGATTTGTCAGAGGTTTCTCAAAAATTGCTCAACCTATTACAAAACTTCAAATAAAATGAAAGGCTTTTAAGTGGATGGATAAGCCTTTTGAACTATAAAAGAGAGGTTGATGACTACCCAAATTTTATAGTTACATGATCCTACTTAGAAGTTTATAGCACTGATGCATCTATTGAGGATTAGGAGTTCTTACCCAAGAATACATGATCATTGCCTTTGAATCAAGAAAACTTAAGGGACATGAGGTAAACAATGCCACTCATGAATTGAATTTGGTAGCTATTGTGCATGATCTTAATTTTTGGAGGCACTATTTTCTTGGGAAATTGTTTGAACTTAAGATAGATCATCAAATATTAAGGTACATTTTCATTCAACCCTTGTTGAATGACATACAACATCGGTGGGTGGAGTTTCTAGTGGAGTATTATTTTAGCATTGAATACATCAAGGGTAAGGATAACAAGATCATTGATGCTCTGAGTAGGAGAGAACACATTGCTTCAATTATACAATGGCATTATGATCTGGTAGATCATATTAAGGAATTATAACAAAATGATGATTTTTGTAGAAAATACAAGATCATATTGAGCAAGAATATGAAAGGAATATAGGGTTTGTACATAAAAATGAATTTTTGTACTATAAAAATAGATTGATTGTTCTAAATTTGGGTGGACTAAGAAAACTATGCTAAAGGATGCACATAATACCCCTTATTCTATGTATCCAGGAGGGTGAAGATGTGCGAGAGTTTGAGAAAGGCCTATTATTGGTTAGGAATGGAAAAATATATTTGTGATTATGTGGCTAGGTGCTTGGAGTGTAAGAAAGTTAAAGTAGAATATTTGCACCCAACAGGTCATTTGTATCCACATGACATTCCTACCAAAAATGGTAGGTGGTGTTGATGGAATTTGTGGTCAGGTTGCCTAAGACTAGGTTTAAGCATGATGTAATATTGGTTGTTGTAGATAAATTAACCAAGGTTGCATATTTCATACCTAGGAATATTTAAGATGATGCACCTGCTATAGCAAGTAAGTTTGCTAGGGAGATAGTGAGACTACATGGATTTCCAAAAATTATAATCTCGAATAAGGGTTTATGTTTTACTTCAAAGTTCTGGTAAGATTTGCACCAAGTGATGGATACCAAACATAATATAAGATTAACTTATCACCCTAAGATGGATGGACAAATTGAGAGGATGAATCAGGTCTTAGAGGACATGTTGAGAATGTATTATATGGATTAACATACTAAATGGGAATATTATCTATACCTAGTCAAATTTACATACAATAAGAACTCTCATGAATCACTAGGTATGACACCATTTGAAGCCCTATACAAAAGAAGATGTAGGACTTAGTTTTTATGGGATAATAAAAAATATCGGGTAGTGATTGAATTAGATACTGTAAAATAAATGGAAGAATAATTAAAAGGAATTCAACAAAATCTCAAGGAGGCTATAGATTTCCAAAAGAGCTACGTGGACCTCAAAAGAACATTGAGGGAATACTTTATGGGTGATAGAGTCTTCTTAAGGGTGAAACCTACAAATATTTCTATTAAATATTTCAAACTTGATCCTAGATATGTGGGTCCATTTAAAAGTATAGGTAAAATAAGCCTTATTGCATATAAACTTGCTTTGCTATCAAGCTTATAAAAAATCCATATGTATTTCATGTGTCCCTCCTTAGGAAGTATATTTTTGACACCACTCATATTTGGAATGTTTCCAATTTGTAGATGTTCAATCTATTGAAAATTGAAGTTCATTCAGTCAGAATACTTGGTTTTAGAACCAAGAGCTTGAGAAGAATGAACATAGACCAATGTTGGTTCCAATGGGAGCACTACTCAGACAAAAATTCCACATGGGAGAATGTGGTTGATATGTAGAAACAATTTCCTTTTTTGTTTGAGTAAACATGAACATTTTAAATCTTTTTATGTGGATTTATGATATATATGCAAATATGTGTGGTTGAATATCTAGACTATTGAGTGGAGTTGTTTTTTTATGTTTTGGTTTATGTATGGATATATGGATTTGCTATGGTTGAATGCAAAAATGAAACATTATGTGAAGTGGAATATGTAAACATGTTTGAATTATTGAATGATTATGTGTGGACATATATGTGTATTGATGAATTCTTGAACATATATGTATATGTTTGACTTTAAATATGCAATAAAATGTAGAGACTATGTTTATTTCTAGTGGGAGAGGATGTAATGACCCTCCTCGCACAACCATTGATTAAATATAAATTGATGAATTATACCTACCCTTTCTTTTGGAATGTGGTATTGTTGATAGTCATTGTGCACATAGGACCAGGTACTTCCCTTCGATGGTTTGATAGAAGTTTGACAAGAAAAGATACATAGGAAGTGATGATTCACCTCGTAAGTACATGGAAGTTCATGCATATCCATATCATGACATCATGTAGATCTCATAAACGACTTGTATGGTGTGTGTGCTTTGTTTTGAAAATAAGGTTGTTGGTTGATGAAAGGTGATGCATTCATGAATTTTTTTAGGGCAATGAAAGTGCCAAGAGCATATATATATAATAAAATAAATATACATGTATTATTATTATTATTATGCATATGTATGATATATTTTGTACATGTATAACATAAGAATATATTATAAACAATAATAAATAAAAATAAATCAAACGTAAATGGAATATTCCCCACTACCCACGATCTAAAGAATCTAGTGAATGTGTGATGATAAAGTGATTTATATAATTTATGGTAATGGTAATGATTATGTGGTGAAACTACATCCATGTTCTCCAAACGAAAGTGAGAGAAGTTAGTTAAAGGAAATGACTATTCATTTTTTTATTCGGTTTGTAAAAGAGAATGATTCAATATTCGAAGTTTTATATTTTGTTTTTTTGGAGTTCACATCTATCTTTAAGAGTTTTAAATCTGAATTTGGCTTCAAAAAACTATTACAAGTGTGCATACTATATTTTGCAATGTATTAATGAATGCTAGAAATAGTTGATTAAATGTTGGAAGTAAAGAGAAATGTTTTGATTTAGATTTGAATACATTCTTGAACCTAATTGTACAAATAAAAAAATATTATTTTGAATTCTTGGGGAATACATATAGATGTTGTGAGCATAGTTTAAACTTTGTATTGCTTAGATGATGACGGTGTGGCTAATGTGTGCTTGGTGTAAATGAAATAGAAAAACACCCTTTTTTGTTTAGTGATGTGTTAAAGACAATTGTTTTGAAATTGGGAATCGTTTGCTAGCCTGAAGAAACTACAAATGGACGGTTAATAGTTAAGCAATATCTTATACGTAGTATGAAGCTAGAATTATGAATTTAAAAATAAATTGCACATTTGTGAATATTGGGATAACACCAGACCTAGAAAGATGTTATTTTTAGTGTAAATTTTGGTGTTACTATGATTAAAAAAATGTGGTTAATTGTGAAGTTTGGTTTGGTAGTGTATGAGCAAATTAATAACTATATTTTCTCTATGTGAGATTTGTATCATGAATGGAATGCATGTTTGTGAATGATGAAAACCTACATGTAGAAATTAAAGAAATAGGTATATCAATTTATTATGAGTTGTATTTGATCCCATTATATCATAAGATTTTTGGGAGTGGTTGGAGAATTGTAGTGGCTAAGATATTAGCATTGTAGTGGTCAAGATATGAGAATGACACAAAATAAAAGTGAGCTGGTACATCACGAGTCCTTTGAAATGGATTGAGAAGGATGGAGATACTTGTGTTTTTTCAAGAATGTGCACATTCTTGAACCAATATCTCTAGTTGTGGCCTATATATTTACCCAATTTGATGTTATAGATAACTATTTGCTAGCTTGGCTACATTCTGTTGTTGATATATCCATAATGATTTATGTATATATTGACTCTAGTGAAGATTGTTCATTTTCTTAAAAAAAAATTAAACCTCAGAACTTGTACACCCAAAGTTGTATAACTGTTGGACTTTGATAGCAAAGTTTGATTAGCATATGGTTTTTACGTAGCTATGTTAGATAGAATAGGTTAGAGAGCATCTAGGATATTGTTAGCTATGTTAGTCATATGCCTAAATATTGAGATTTATTTGTGTGATTTGTGTAAGCTGCAACCATATTGAGCTAAGGTTTGTTTTGCACTAGCTCTATAAATTGTAACCTTCAACGAGCAATGAATAATAATGATTTTATCAATAACTCTTGGTTACCAATGGCTAACCTATTTTTGAACTATGAGGGAAGAGTGATGGGTTTTGGTGCAACTATGTTTGTAAAATCTATTGGAAAAACATTGGAATATGCTGACTTGATTCATGTTCTAAGTCATTTTATGTTATGAAATAAATTAGAGTAAAATTTTGGCACTGTCGTTCTTGAATTGCATTAAAATTATTTGGTATTAAGCTATAGATGTGAATGTGTCACTAGAGCAAAGTCTATGTCAGAAAGTCTTACTCTGTCATCCACGGTAAATAAAATCATCATATTGTAATTATTATTAGATATACACATAACACTTTTAGTTCTTGGTAACTATTTAGCCTTGTACTTTCTATTTTTGTCAATTCATATATAAATTTTCTATTATTGGTGTTGCATAAGCTAAGTGCAGTTATTAAAGAAGGCTTACTATGAAATGGAAAACTACAAGTAGCTTATATAGGAGATTCATCAAATAGAACTTTGAGTGTAACAAGATCCCACCTAATATAATTTTAAATATATATTTGAATCTTGAAAAGAAAAGAGTATCCAAATAAGAAACCCTGTTGTTAGTGAAAAATTTTGTGAGTGAATACTTTTGTTAAATTAGATTTCTTAGAAAATATTAAGTTGTAGGGGTCTACGACATCTAGCCAATAGGAAAACCATAAAATATTAAAAATAAAAATAAAAATAAGAGTCATTTCATAACGTTACCCGATTTGGTTCTTTGTCAGGAATTGAATTGTTAGGGAAAGTTATTCTCTTCTGTTAAGAATATTTTAATCTTAGAATAGCCAATCTGAGTGATGGGTAAAAGTTTATATTTAATTTGCAAATATTATGTTTTTCGAAGCGCTGCTTTAGTTAACCTCAAAAAGTGAATAGGGGTTAGGAAATTAAGTCCCTTTTTATATTTATTCATATACATAGACGTAAACAATGGTTAACTTAGAATACTTAGGGGTTCCCTAGTTATCAACATAACTATTAAAGTATAAGTTCTCATGAAAACTGTATTGGCCTACCTTTAGTTGTTTTGAAACT
Organism: Wollemia nobilis; assembly: GCA_028583015.1. Classification (NCBI taxonomy): domain Eukaryota; kingdom Viridiplantae; phylum Streptophyta; class Pinopsida; order Araucariales; family Araucariaceae; genus Wollemia; species Wollemia nobilis. The sequence goes on from JAQPPZ010014036.1 coordinate 68,537, forward strand.
ATATTTTAAATTAGCAAACAACTTTACATTATTTTTAGGGTAATATACCTTTATAGAAAACATAATATTATTATTATTGAAACATCATAAGAGAAGCAAAACCTTGGAATTGCTACTTTTTTAGAGAACTATTGAATTCATTTGAAATGACCTAAAAGCCTTATTATTATTCATCAAGAATGATGAATGAGATTCATTGCCAAAGAAAATGAATGATTTGAACTAATACATCCAATGTCATTGAGATGTGGGTAAACATGAAACATGACTCAAGAGCGGTCATTTTCTGACAAGAATGAGGTCGAATCAAGTGACCCTGTTAGAAATTATAAGGAGGGATGGTATGGGATGCTTCCTCTAGGTCGTTGCTCAAAAGTATGATGATAAGTCTTTGTACTATTTGACTAGAAGTGGACTAGTAAGACTAAGTAACTAGTCTAGCCATGATGTTTGGTATGGGATAAACTATCGTGAGTCATAATGGATAATTGAAACTAATTCTAGTGTCAGGGTAATGACAAGGCTCTAGATGACTCCAGGAAAGAGGACAATCAAATAGACACTAGGCATATGTACGTTAATCCCTTGCATACTAAGTTTTGGACAAGTCGATTAGTTAAATCGAGGTTCAACATGCTAAGGGATGGGGAGAGTATGCGTCCACCCTCTAGGTTTTATGGACCCTAGAGGATAACCTCAATCATAGATTGACTTTCATGCGAAAACAAGAGGAAGATAAATGAGAAAGTTGAATCTACAAAATGACACCTTTACAGGATTTGACCAATTTTGTCCACTTGGGTGATTATCTGCAATAATTCAAATTCCAAAAAGTGGTTGATATACTTTGTACTAATTGAATTATACAATTGATGAACCTTAATTACCATGAACATGAAACCTCTATTTTAGGATGAACGTTAAATTCAATAAAAATTTATCTTAAAAATTATTTAAGTTGTTTTATGCGATATAATAGGTAAGTAAATTTGAGTTGTTACTATAATCATTACGTATAAACTACTACTTTAATGTTCTAATAGATGCATTGATTTAGGTGTATATTGAATACATGTTTTATATTAATGAATAAATAAATTTTTAATGGCAAGGAGGGGTGGTGCATGAAAGCCTGAATAGATGCATTTATTTAGGTATATATTGTATATTGAATGCATGTATATTAATGAATAAATGACCTTTCAATAGCAAGGAAAGTACCACAAGGGCCAGCAAAGTATCACAAGGAGCTACCCTCATCTTGGCAATGATAATATCATTATCATTAAATTGTTTGTACACAAAAATTATTGGAGGAATAGATTTGTATAATAATTTACTTGATCGTTGATTGTTGTTTAATTATTTAATTAATTTTATTATATAATAATAATAATTAATTGATTTGTTTGTTTAGTTATTTATTTGATTAAAAAAGAAACTATTATAAGTATATATATTGAAGAGGACTTTTTTTAAGAGAATAGAAATATGTTCGAAGAAATATGTTTGAATTTTATTTTCTTTTTGACGGAATGTTGAGTTGGCCAGTGAAGTACACTTCTCTAGCTATTTCTCCTCGATCTCCTTTAAAAGGAGACAAGGGAGGAAAAAAAGGAATATAGAAGGAAAAAAAAGGTGGTTAATAGAAACAAAAAAAAAATACGTTTGCACGTTCATTTTCTCTTCTCTAAAAAACTACTGGCATGAGATTATACACACATATGCACTATTGTTCTTTAAGAAAACGTTGGCATGAGATTTACGTTAAGGAAATATGGCAATGTTACTATATTGTAATAGATGCATTCATCATTAGATACAAAAAGGATCATTTTGATCCCCAAAAGAAGGTTTTGAGATGCCTAAAGCATTGGATGAAGTATTCAAAATGTTGTGTTGTATTCAAAGGCATGAGATTATTGAACAATGTCCTTTTCATATGCAAGAGGTCAAGTAAATATGGTAAGCAAATCCAGAAGCCCATATTTTAGTAATTACTGTAAGCAAGATTTGTAATATAAGGGCTAATTATTATAAAACTTTTTCTTTTTAGAAGGTTGAATTTATTATTTTCAAACCAAGCTTAAACTATATGTAAAATATAGTGATATTTTTATTTTTAGATATAAGACAACTTAAGGAAGAACAAATGATGTGTAAGGATTTAAACAAATTTCAAAATGAGAATAGAACGAGTATTTCAAAATTCAAAGCCAATTAAAAACTGTCTAGGCTTCTTATACTTTTAGGATGTATGGACATCATCGTTTCCTTATGTTATCATTAAAATAAATAAATGTTTTACTTACAATATAAACAAACAAACGGAAGTTTGATCTGAAAAGATATGTGCACGTAGAATTAAATTCGTGAAATGTTTTTACTTTAATGTTAATTTTATATATGTTGATTGTTACGTTATGAATAGTCTATATAAAGTAATTGTTTATAAAGGTTATTTAATTAAATTAAAAGAAAAAGAAGCATAATAGTTAGGTTTCGTTTTGAATTGTGATTTCCTTTTATTTAAAAGCAATATAGACGCAATTGTGAATTAATATTAGTAGAATTATTCATTTTGAATTAATAGGTGCATTAAATATTTAGAGTAGAACGATTTTTTTATTTTGTAGATGGATTGTATTAAATGAATGAAAAGTTTATTAAAAGTTTAGTTCTTAAATATAATTGTTATATCAATGTTTTATGAATTTACATTTTAGTTCTTGTTTTTTATTTTTATGTTAAATGATTTAAACCTTTTGTTTAATAGAAGAAAAGTTTAGTCCTTGTTTATAATTGTTATAACTTTTACTGTATAAAGTATTTTTATGTTTATGACATTTTTACTTTATAAATATATGTGATTAATTCTTCGTTGTAAGTTTATGGTGAACTAAAATTCTTTAGTGCTTTATGAGATGAAGATAAATTAATCATCTATTTCTTTCTAAATATTGAATATTTACTAGAGAGGTACCTAATAAGGCAAAAATAACTTAGATAGCCTCATAAAACCTATAAATCTTAAGGAAATGATTGGAGACCTTGGATGGAGGAGCTTCACCGAGCTAACTGGATAAAGGTGGCTAATTGCTATTGGTACAATACTGGTAAGCCAGAGGTTTGTAGATATTGTATCCCTATTGAGGACTAGCCTATTCAAATTCAAAAAAGGTAAAGACAAGATATCCAATACATCCTTCATATGAGATCTTTCTCTTGGTCCCATGATAAATATTATTTTGGATGGAACAACACTACTAAGAGTGAGTATTTAGTTTCTCAAGGTTATTTAACCTTATGCCATAATAATACCAACCAATCATCTGATATATTTTCTCAGTTATCGGCTCAGAAGCTTTGGCCTAAGGTGAGGTTCTTTACTTGGTTTTTATTGCATCGCAAGGTGCTTACTGGGGAGCATCTTATGAAGTGTGGTTTTCATGGCTCTTTTAGATGTGAAATGTGTGAAGAGAATGTGAAAAATCTCAACCATATTTTTATTAAGTGTACTTTAGCCTCTGAGCTATGGAGGAGAATGACAATTTTAATTGGTTTATAGTTGTCTAATTTTCTTACTTTTGAACAACTTTGGAGGGATTGGCATAATGAAGAGAGTGTTTATCATTTTATTAGGTAGTTAGTTTGGATGGGTTCTACCATTTTCTTTGGAATATCTGGAATGAAAGGAACAACCAAATTTTTAATCAAGAAAGGAAGGGTATTCACTATATCTATAAAAAACCATTACCAACTTAGTTGAATCAATCCATCAACTCCTTAATCACCCCCAAAAATCCCACCAAATATGGGATCAAGTGATGCAAAGATTAAAGATTAACTCTTCTAAGAGCAACCGACTTAAAGGGAATATGAGTAATTGCAATATGGATAGAATAAGGAATTGGCAACCTCCTCCTAAGTATTTTGGAAAATTCATTACAAATGGAGCCTCTAGAGGGAATCCTGGAAAAGTTAGTGCAGGAGAAATTAGTAGACTTTCAGATGGCTCCCTGGTTTTTAATTTTACTGAGAATTAAGGTATTTTATTCAAGAACATTTCTAAGGGGTATGTACCCTTAGAGGCCTTCAAGAGGCTACTAAGGTTGGATGGGAAAATGTGCTAGTTGAGTTTGACTCTCAACTCATGATTAATATTTTGAAGACTCCTAAGAATCATAAGGTTATTTGGAGAATAAAAATATTTATTGAGAATATTTAGTTAATCTAGATGGGATTTTTGAAATTTGATTATAATCATATGGTCAGAGATTAGAACAAGAGTGTTGATGCTTAAGTTATTTGGGCTTTGGAAAAAGGTGATCTTACTTGCTACGACCGCCCTCCTAGATGATGGGCTTCACAAATAAGGGAATCTCTTATTTTTATAATTTCTTTAAATGGCTCCAGTTGTGGAGGTACCTAGTTTTTTATTATTTTTTTCTTTTCTTCTCTATGGTTCGATCAGGATATTTTAGTTCCTAAGCTCAAACTAATCTTTCTTTCGTTTCCTCTGTTGTTTCTTGCCTTAAAAGTCTTTTGGTCAAGAAAAGTCATTGTTTTTCTTTAAATTTACATGGTCGAATCAATAGCCTCCATGAATTTGGTAGGTTGTCCAGTTTTTATGGCTGCCATAGTATTCTATACTATTTACCCCGAAAGCCACAACATAAATCTTCACACAGTTCACCCCTATAACCACCATGACGTAATAATTTTAAACCTTTTACACTGCTAAAAGCACCAAGAAAGAGACGAGCATTCAGTCCGATGAGGTCCGAGATTTGAACCTTGGACATCTGCCCCCCTTATAGGGTTTAGTCTAACCAATTGGTCCACACCTCGAATCTAAAATTCTAGTTTCTAGAAAGGTCATTGTTGTGTTCTATTTTTTTTCTTTGTTCTTTTCTATTTATGTGTATTTTTTTTTTTTGTTTTGTGTTTTTGTTGTTGTTCTTGTGCTTGTGTTTCTATATGTTTGTGTTAATTGGTGTTTTTGTGTTTTGGTGGGTGAGTGTTTTCTTTGTTTTTGTTTTTATTTGTTGTTTGTTGTTGGTTTTTTTTTATATATTTATTTATTTATTTTTTAGGTTTTGGTCTTTTTAATTTTTAATTTTTAATTTTTGTTGGTTGTGTCTTTATAGCATTTTGTTATTTGTTGTTAAGTTTTTCTTGTATTTTTCCTGTGTGGTTCGTATTATGTTTTTTTATCTTATTGTGTGTGTGTGTTTGGTTGTGCTTTATCATTTTGACACATTCGAGGAGCATGTTTATTTTTTATTTTTTCATTTTTTTGTGTGTTTGTGTTTGTGTGTTCTTGTTTTTTGTTGTTTCAGGTTTTCTCCTTGAGTATGTCAAAGGTGGTAGGCCAAGGTGTGAGCCTTGGATGATTTTGGTAGAAGAGATACCCCTACATCCTTGGGTCTTACCCAAAAGATCATTCCTTCTAGGATGTTTTCCACCCCAAAAAAAATTAATCTTAAGGAAGTGTCTCTAAAAGAATACACCCCATTCTAGTGATTGAAAATATGATAATCATTGTGACTTCGAGAATGGCCACCATGGATGGGCGGTATGGGATGTCCATTTGGATCATTATACGAGCAGTATGATGGTGGCCCTTATAGAAGTTGAAAAACAAGGAATCTTGGTGCGTGAACTATAATTCCAAGATAAATCACTGTATTATGTGTAATTTTTTCAAGAAGGTCATGATCAGTGTCAAGTGAATGGCATGACATTAACTGTCCATGATGTTAGGTAATAATATAGATGCATGGTCTCCAATTAATAACTATAGCATTTACACTAAACACCCTTACATATAATTTTGGAATAGATGAGTAAAATTAACTCAATATTATACATGTTAAGGAAGGGGATTTATGCTTCCATCCTCTAGGTGTTATGGGCCCTAGAAGATAACCCCAAGTTGTAATTTTGGATTTACCAGAATCGAGGGTGAGATGGATAGAATCACTAAAGTTCCCTCCTATGGGATCCAACCAGTCTCATCCACTTGGGAGGTTGACTATAGTGGTCACAATCCTAAAAGTGGTATTCAATGCTATGTACTGATAACTAATGGGTGTAAAATAAAGTTCAAAAACAAAAATTCTACCCTTGTCAAACTCTCTTCCTTGTTTGCCAAAGCTATAAGTGAGATTAGATATTTACAACTAGTATGTGTTAGACTACATTGTCACAGTTGATATCAGAGCATGAGTTGTAAGATTATTAGGTCATAGGGCCCAAGAAATTTTGTAAATGAACTCTAACCTTGTAGTCTTTAACTCAAAATCTTACATTCTTAATAAAATAAAAATCTTAAAACTCACATAGCTCCTTTTGTACCTAGATAAAATGGCTCTAATGCTTTGAGGTGGATTCTCTAAGAATCCCACATCTTCTAGCCAAGAGGAAGCTCCCATTTGTTTATGAATAAAAAGGTGATTAAATGAAATCGATGAACCAATTAGAGAGGAAGGAATTCTAACCATGTTGGTTCAACTGATATATGAAAAAATGCAACAATAGAAAGAGGAAATGAAATAATAGTAGGAAATTATGAATAAACAACAAAATATGATAGAAACTTTGGCAAAATGGGTTAAAGGTAAAAATATTGAAACCAACCATGAGAGGAGTCTTGATAGGCAAGTAGATTTTGGTAAGACTCGAGTTGGAGTAGAATTGGCCAAAGATATGAAATTGTAAAAAATTCAAAAATTTATAGGAAAGAATATGGGGATGCTACAAAGAGATGGCTAAGTGATATAGAGACTTACTTTTCTATGAAGGACTTATCATCCAAATCCCAAACTACTTGGGCTACCTTAAACTTGGTTGATGTAGCTTTAGAGTGGTGGAATACCTATAAGCAAGAGAAGAAAATTTGAGCTTCTAATTTAAAATGGGATAAGTTTGTAGAAGAATTTAAGAAGAGATTCCTAACTAAGTAGTTTTATGTTGAAAAATTTGAAGAATTTTCCACTCTACAATAGGAATATATGTTCATCGAGAAATATTATCAAGAGATTGTTAATTTATTCAAATATGTCCCGAAGTATGAAAATAATGAATAGTTAAAGGTGCAAAAATGTATTTTATGGGTTCATCTCAAAATCAAAACTATCACAAATTTACTTAATCTAGAAACTTTGCAAAAAACTTATGACTTGGCACAACAAGAAGAAACTAATAAAAAGTTATTCATATACTTTAATTGCTAGAAGATGTTTGAAAAGGATGAGGATGAGCTCAGAAGAATAAAGAGTTTTGGCTTTATAATATGGGAAAAAAAAAGAAGTTCCAAGGGGAAAATAAGAAAAAACTTAAGGTTGAAAACAAAAACAATAGAAGAGTCTATAGAAATAGGGATAGAATGGGACAGTCAAGAAAGAACAATTACAAGCCCACATTTTAGAATATAAATGTCAGACCTACACTAGAGAACAAGGATGCAAAAAACAAATCAGAAATTAAGGCACCTAAACTAGGGTATTTTGTCTATGGAGGACCACATTATGCAAATAAATATCCTCAAAGAGTCGATCGAAAGAAAACCTTAGATGATCAACCTCACTAAATTTATGCTACAACAAGTAATTCTAGCTTAGATGGTCAGCCCACACTTTTGTTTCTAAAAGGTAAACTATTTGATATTGGTTGATAGTGGTGCAACATATAGTTTTATTTCTTATAAATTTAGCTAGGGATATACCAATAAGACCAAGACTTTTCGAAAATGGGTGGAATATGGAGTATGGGTTAGGGTAAACCTTTTCTATTAACCAATGTTTTTTTAATTCCTGCATATCCCTACCTAGTAGCAAAATAGATTGGCATTTGTACGTAGCTCCCTTATATTAATTTGATGTTATCTATGGAGTAGATTGGCTAAAATTCCATAAAGCCCTTATTGAATTCCAATAAATATGGGTAGAATTAACTGAAGGACCTAATCAGTGAATAAGAATCCACTATGATTTGGATACTTTTTGACCACATCTACTGTCTGCATTACAACTTAAGAAAGCGATCAAAAGATATGGGGCAATTTATGTAGTCAAAATAAATAAGCATGAAGAAAATGAAACTAAAAAGGAAATTTTTAAGAAGTTCCCTATGTTGGAAGATTTTAAGTATGTTTTTATTGAAGACTTACCTAGACTTCCTCCACGACAAGAGTTTGAATTCTCCATTGAAATCATACCAAGAGTTGAATATATTGCTAGATCACCCTATTATATGACTTTGATTGAGCTACATGAATTAAAAGCACAACTTCAAGATTTGCTTGAAAAAGGTTTGATTAAGCCAAGTGTATCACCTTGGGGAGCCCTTGTGTTATTTGTGAAGAAGAAGGATGAATACTTAAGATTATGTATTGACTACATAATGCTCAATAAGGTAACTATAAAGAATAGATACTCCTTACCTAGAATTGATGATCTATTTGATCAAATGAAAGGAGCTACTATATTTTAAAAAATTGACCTTATATTCATCTATCACCAGTTAAGGATCAAGGAAGAAGATACTCATAAAACAACTTTTAGAACAAGGTATGGGTATTATGAGTTCACAATTTTACCCTTTGGATTAACAAATGCCTTGACAATATTTATGAATCTTATGAATAGTTTATTTCATGAATAGCTAGATAATTTCATGCTCATATTTCTATATGACATCATGATATACTCATGAACTAAGGAAGGGCATGATCGACATATGGGGATTGTACTATAAATACAATGGAAAAATTAGCTTTATGGAGTGCTTTTTAAATGTGAATTTTACACCCCACAAGTCCAATGCCTATGACATGTCATATCTACTAATAAAATTGTTGTCTATCCTAAAAATATTAAAGCTATAGTCAATTGGCATGCACCCACCAATGTATCAAAAGTATGCAGTTTTATAGACATTTTGTAAAGAATTTCTCAAAGATTGCATGCCTAATTACTGATTTACAAAGGAAAGAAAAATATTTCAAATAGACAGAGGAATGTGAAGGAAATTTTATAATACTTAAGGAAAATTTGATAACCATCCCAATTTTAAAAATACCTAAACCCTCAAAAAAGTTTGCACGAATGCCTCTATTGATGGTTTGGATGGGATTCTGACTCAAAATAAAGCAATAATAGACTACAAATCTCAAAAGCTTAAAAAGCACAAGCTCAACTATGCTACTCATGATTTGGAGTTAGTAGTTGTGGTTCATGCACTTAAAATATAGAGATATTATTTTTTGGGAAAACCTTTTGAATTAAATATAGATCACTAGATTCTAAAATACATTTTCATTCAACCTATTTTAAATGCAAGACAACATTGATGGATGGAATTCCTAGTCAAGTATGACGTTGGAATCAAATACATTAAGGAAAAAGAGAATAATAGAGTTAGTGCCTTAAGTCAAAGAAAGCACATATCTTATATGTCTAGATATCATGTGGATGTGTTTGACAAGGTCACAAAACAACAACAAAGTGATAGCTATTGTGGCAAATATCAGGCTAGGGCTGAGTTAAAACCTGAAAAAATGTAGGGGCTTTAGTATTATAAATAATATTTTATTCTTTAAATATAGGCTTGCTATCCCTAAAACAAGAGGGTTAAGAAACCTTATTTTACAAGAAACCCATTGTACTCCTTATTTTACACATCCTGGAGGGGCTAAAATGAGGGAAAACATGAGGAAAACCTTTTATTGGCCAGGAATGAAATGAGATATCAATAATTTTGTGGCTAGATGTCTTGAGTGCCAAAACGTAAAATTTGAACACTTGCACCTAGCTAGAAAACTTTACCTTGATGATATTCCATAATATAAATGGTAAGTCGTCTCAATGGATTTCATTGTGGGACTACCCAAGACTAAGTTTCAACATGATGCAATTCTAATTTTGGTCAGTAAATTGACCAAGGTAGCTCATTGTATTCCAATAAATGTCAAGGACAATGTACCAACCATGGCTAGCAAATTTTCTAGGGAGATTGTGTGATTACATGGATTTCTTGAAGTCATAATTTCTTATAGAGATCCTAAATTTACCTTAGTTTTTTGGTAAACATTGCATCGATCCTTGGGTATGAAATTAAATATCAGTTATGCATATCATCCAAATACAAAGGGATAAATAGAAAGAGTTAATTAGGTCCTTGAGGATATGTTATGCATGTATTGCATGAACCACAAAACTAAATGGGAAGAATATCTCTACTTGGTAGAATTTACTTATAACAATAATCATTCTTCCTTAGGAATGGCTTCTTTTAAAGCTATATATGGGATATGATGCATAACTCCTCTATCATAGGATTATTCAAAGGATCAAGTAGCGATTAGATCAAAAACTATAAGGGATATGATAGAACGGTTGAGAATGATCCATCAATGACTTAAAGAAGCTAAGGAATGACAAAAGAGTTATGCTGATTTGAAAA